>BGPR01000362.1:252132-389940 GCA_013235015.1 Araneus ventricosus
GTTACAGAACATGGAAGGTCGCTTCCCAGCAATGCAGGTCTTATGGTTGGGAAGAGGGTTTTACAAGGTGAAGCATGGGTGACCTCAGCGCGCTCGTGGCACGCATGACCTTGGCGACAAACTTGGCGACCATTTTGGCGACTTGGCGACAAATTTGGCGACGGCGACAAATAGATTATTCTCGAAAATACAACCTTTTCTCTCGATATTTCTATTAGGGGCCGAGATCAGTTTTCATGAAAATTCTATGTGACGTCACGCCTATCGGGAGAGTATATAAGACCGCTTGGACACAGCAGCGTCTTTGACGACTGGTTACTTGTGAAGCGTAAACGTCTTCGGAGTTCTATCGCTGTGGAGCTAATCAGCTGGTGAGCTGAGCTGTTATTGTCGTGATAGTTATTTGCTGACTGTTTGTGCTGTTAGATATCAAAGCTGAACTGTCATTACTGTAGGTGTTGTATTTACATTGGTAATCTGTGCAGGACTATTGTTTCCTGTACCTGTGCTACGTGTTTTCCGTATTTATAAATAAACCTTCATTCTCCATTATCCTGCGTGTTGGACTGTTTACACCTTACACCCACGGTAAGAATTTTGTGCAACACTGGTGTCAGAGAGTGGGATATTTGTGTATGGTGAAAAGCAGGTCTCCAGACAAAGATGGCTGAGAACGCTGATCTACTTGCTCTGCTGGCCGAGGATGAAGAAATCTATGGAGAAAGGACAAGAAAAATGAAGGATAGAAGGAAAAAGGACAATGAAAGAAAGATAGAAGAGAAAAGGACAAGAAGAAATGAGAAAGAACAAGAAGAAAAGAACAAGAAAAATGAAAAGAAAGAAAAATGAAGAATCAGATCCAATCACACGTCGAAATAAAATCGGAAAATTAAAGATCATGTCAACAGTTGCATAGAAAATAGAAGAAGATGTCCAAAGCGTGAAAGAGGTGGAGAGGTAAAGGACGAGGTTGAAAGGAAAGATCGAGGAAGTGGAAGACAAAGTACAAAGAAAGAGGAAGTGGAAGACAAAGTACAAGAAAGATGGAAGTCAAAGAAAAAAGTTCAAGTGAAGATCGGCACCTAGAAGAGGCTCAGTGAACTCGAGACAAATAATCAATTTCCAGCAAATCCAGACCTCACGTATCCAGACCACGTCAAATCCCTGACATTCGACGGACAAACGTCTTGGACTGTTTTCAAAACTCAGTTTGACGTTGTGAAGCTCTGCGAACGGATGGAATAATCGTGTGAAAGACAGTCAACTTGTGGCCTCTCTCCGAGGATCAGCGGCGGAAGTTCTTCAGGAATACCCTTCTGATAAGTTGACGGACCTTATGACCATCGAGAACGCTCTAGAAGCCGATTCGGAAAGTCACCTTACCCAGTTTTATAGGACTGAATTGAAGAGCGAGACGGCAGAAGCCAGGAGAAAGCCTTCAGTATTAGCCGCCGATGTGGGCGACTATTAAGAGCCTGGCCTACGCCGAGTGCCCTCAGGATGTTCGAGACAGCCTAGCAGCCCAGTACTTTGTCGACGCTATCAGAGATGAAGATACTCAGCACCAAAAGGTTGATGGATGCCAAGATTTGAAATCGGCTGGCATATATGAAGTATGAGGCTGCGAAACTGTTTCCAAAACATCCGAAATGTAAGATCGATAGAGTAGAGAGGATGGTATCGTGAAAGAAAAAAGATGAAAAATTCGACTGTTATTGAGAAACTTTGGAAAAATTATTAAACAGTCATGTTGCTGAGGAAGAAGAACTCCTCGGAAATCCAAGCATGACTTGCTGGAATGTAACAAAAAGGGCACCGTACAGAGGCCAGATTTCTCTCCATACCAGGAAAACAATGTATGGCCTTTACGGGAGGCTGCCTTTTCTCAATAAAGCCCTGAGGAAGGACTAAAGTTTCCGCACTTTGCGGAGGAAAAAATGGACTCTACTTGGAAGGATCTATTTGCGGTATCCCTTGTTTGATGTTGTGGACACCGGGCCAATGTCACTCTCGTAAGACAGCATTGCCAAAATTGAAGGAGAATTTTATTTACACGGCTCCTAACATTTCTTTAAAGACCGCTACTGGTGAAAAGGCGGAGATACACGGGAAACTGGACAGCAATTGAATGGGATCAGAAAATTCCAACACAAAATCTACGTAGCTGACATCACCGATCCCTGTATTCTCGGCCTGGATTTTCTACAAAATTTAACTTCATGGTGGACCTGGAAGAACGAGATTCGGACAGGAGGAGAGGAAATTCCTTGTTTTCAGCCAGTGCAGAGGATTCGAAGTTATGCTCTGTATTGGCTAAGAGAAAACTATTATACCAGCAAGATCGAATGTCTTATCCAGGAGTCCCAGAAGCTTCTGGAAATTCAGATACCTAACCGGACTTTCCTAGCCAAGTTTCCCAGAAAGTGTCTTGTGCGGCCACACTCGTTGATTTAAAAAGAAGCCATCCCGGTTCGAGTTACAATTTGGACCATAAACCCAAGACCATCGACAAGGAGCTGTTATTGCGACGTGTGAGCCATGTGGATATGTTGCTCGTCCTCAGAATTTTCCGAATCTTCGCTCCGTCAATCTTGGAGAATCTTGAAGGGCTTAATGAAGACAACGAACAGCAGTGAAGGAATTGCACAAATTTCAGAACTTGTTTTCTACTAGTGACTCTGATGTCGGCCGCTGCAATATGACTCAGCACAGATTAATACAGGTAATCATCCACCAATCAAGCAATATCAGACGTTTGCCTCTTGCAAAGAAAGAGGAAGCGGAGCGTTTAGTTAAGAGATGGTGGATAACGGAATAATAGAAGAATCGTCAGGACCTGGGCTCGCCTATTGTGCTTGTTAAGAAGAAAGATGGGTCGACACGTTTCTGTGTTGACTACAGGAAGTAAACGAGATTACGATAAAGGATAGTTATCCTCTACCACGGATAGACGACACTCTGGATGCTTTGAACGGAAGCCAATGGTTCTCGACATTAGACTTGAAAAGTGGATACTGGCAAGTCGAGATCCAACCTGAAGAAAAGAAAAGACCAGCCTTCACCACCGGACAAGGACTCTGGCAATTTAAGGTAATGCCTTTCGGACTTTGTAACGCCCCTGCCACATTCGACGATTAATGGAACAGTATTGCGTGGACTTACGTCCTGAAGCCTGTTAGTTTATCTTGATGACATTATTATAGTAGGACGAACATTTCAAGAACATCTAATAATATTCGTAAAGTATTCCAGAGACTGCAGAAAGCTAACCTCAAGCTAAGTCCAAAGAAATGCAGTTCTTCCGAAAGGAAGTTTCTTATCTTGGACACATAATTTCAGCAGACGGAGTTAAAACCCAGAAAGACTAAGGCAGTAGTTGATTGGCCTCGTCCAGAGACAGTACACGATTCGAAGTTTCCTTGGACTTTGCACCTATTACCGTCGTTTTGTAAGGAACTTCTCTGCAATAGCAAGCCCCTACATAAACTAACTGAAGCTAGAACAAACTTTAATTGGACTGAAAGAATGCGAGAAATCTTTCAATATCTAAAACAGGCTTTGATAACGTCCCTGTCTTGACCTATCCCCGGACTGACAAGAATTTATCTTGGATACGATGCTATAATGAGGGAAAGGCCTCTCTCAGAAGATTGGAAACGAAGAGTGTGTCATCGCTTACTTCAAAGAGCTTGGGTAAGCCAGAAAGAAATTATTGTGTCACGCGAAGGAATTACTAGCCATCGTGAAATCTATAAGCATTTCCATCACTACCTCTATGGACGTAAATTTCTTCTCCGGACTGATCATGCATCCCTTAGATGGCTTTTGAATTTTAGGAACCTGAAGGCCAGATAGCTCGCTGGATCAAAGACTGCAAGAATATGACTTCGAAATCCAGCATCATGGGAACTCTCACGGAAATGCAGATGCGCTCTCTCGAAGACCCTGTAAAGAGTTGCAAACATTGCACGAATGCAGAGAAAAAGTTCGGAATGGAAACGGACATTTCCGTGAAAGCTTTAACAACTGAGGATGCCTGGTCTCAAGTGAGGTTCAAAGGCCAGCTAGAAGACCTGCTATTAGGCCAATTCTGGAGAAATTAAATTCGGAAGATCGACCATCTTGGCAAAGAAATCATCGGAAAGCCCTGCAACAAAACGATATTGGGCTCTTTGGGACTCCTTACACTTAAGGATGGTGTTTTATATCGTAAGTGGGAGAGTGACGATGGAAGTCTTGTCGCTGGCAACTAATTCTCCCGAAAGCAAGAATTCAAAGTTCTGCGAGACTCATGACAACTGGCAAGGGAGCCAGTTATTATGAAAACTTTGAGGCAAAACCGAGGATTCTATTGGATAGACTTCGCGCCGACGTCGAAAAATGGTGCAGAGAATGCCACGCTTGCGGAGCCGAAAAGGACAAAACAAGAACTAAAGGCCGTTTACAGCGCTATAATGTGGCGCACCTTTCGAAAAGAATGGCTTTGGATATTTTAGGACCTCTTCCTGTAAGACAAAGGGCAATCGGTATGTACTGGTATTGATGGACTATTTTACCAAATGGCCAGAGGCAGATCCCCATTCAAGATCAGGAAGCCTCGACTGTGGCTGAAGAACTTGTTCGGCATGGATTTCGCGGTATGGCGTACCTATGATATTACATTCGGATCAAGGTACAAATTTTAATTCCGCTCTCTTTACTGAGCTCTGCAAACTTTTTTAGGAATTCTGAAGACTCGAACGACGGCGTTACATCCTGAGTCCGATGGCATGGTCGAGAGGTTTAATCGAACGATTTTTAAACCATCTATCTTTATTTGTATCGAAGAATCAGACTGACTGGGATACACTTTACCACTCTTTCTCTTGGCCTATAGGAGCGCAGACCATGAAGCGACCGGATGCACTCAACGAATATGCTCTTTGGTCGACTGCGATTGCCATGTGATATCCTATTTGGACGACCAGTGATACGCCTTCCTCGCGAATGAATACCTGAATAATTTAGAGCACGTTTGGAAAGCGTACATGCGTTTGCCGAAGAGCGAATAAATTGGCCAGTGACGAATGAAGACTCGTTACGATTCCGGCAACCGGCCATCATTTTAGAGGAGGAGACCAAGTCTGGATGTATAACGAAGCGACGGAGAGGTCTGCAGCCCGAAATTTAGCAGAACAGGAGAGAGGACCTTATACTATCGTCAAGAAACTGAACGATGTCATCTACAGAGTTCAGAGGTCACTAACAAGCCAAAAGTAATTCACATCAATCGGCTAACCCCTACCGTCTGATCACAGTTCGGTGTAATGAGACTGCCGGGACGTCAGTCTTTGAAGAGGGAGCAGTGTTACAGTCATGGAAAGTCGCTTCCCAGCAATGCAGGTCTTATGGTTGGAAGAGGTTTTACAGGTGAAGCATGGAGTGACCTCAGCGCCTCTCGTGGCACGCATGACTGGCGACAACTTGGCGACATTTGGCACAAATTGGCGATGGCGACAAATAGTTATTCTCGAAAATGCAACCTTTTCTCGATATTTCTATTAGGGCCGAGATCTGATTTTCTCTGAAAATTCTATGTGACGTCACGGCCTAACGGGAGAGTATATAAGACCGCGCTTGGACACGACGGCGTCTTTGAACGACTGGTTACTGTGAAGCGTAAACGTCTTCGGAGTTCTATCTGCTGTGTGAGCTAATCAGCTGGTGAGCTGAGCTGTTATTGTCGTGACTAGTTATTTGCTGACTGTTTGTGCTGTTAGATATCAAAGTGCTGATGTCATTACCTGTGGTGTTGTCTATTTACATTGGTAATCTGTGCAAGGACTATTGTTCCTGTACCTGTGCTACGTGTTTTCCGTATATTTTAAATAAACCTTCATTCTCCATTATCCTGCGTGTTGGACTGTTTACACCATACACCCACGGAAAGATTTTGGAACACTGTGGTATCAGTGGGATATTAGTATGGTGAAAACGAGATCTCAGACAAGGATGGCTGAGAACGCTGATCTACTTGCTCTGCTGGCCGAGATGAAGAAATCTATGGAGAAAGGACAAGAAAATGGATAGGAATGGAGAAAGACAAGAAGAAATGAGAAAAGGACAAGAAAAGAAATAGAAAAGGACAAGAAGAAATGAAAAAAAGAGACAAGAAAAGAAATGAAGATCAAGATCAATCACACGTCGAAAGTAAAGTCGGAAAATTAAAGATCATGTCAACAGTTGCATAGAAAAATAGAAGAATCAAAAGCGTGAAAAGAGGTGGAGAGGTAAGGGCGAGTTGAAAGGAAGATCGAGGAAGTGGAAGACAAAGTACAACAAGATAGAGAAGTGAAGACAAAGTAAAAAAGATAGAGAGTCAAAGAAAGTTCAAGTGAAAGATCGGCGACCTAGAGAAGGGCTAGTGAACTCGAGGACAGACAATCAATTTCGGCAAACCAGACCTCACGTATTCCAGACCAACAGTCAAATCCTGACATTCGACGGACAAACGTCTTGGACTGTTTCAAAACTCAGTTTGACGTTGTGAGCTCTGCGAACGGATGGAATAATCGTGTGAAAGCCAGTCAACTTGTGGCCTCTCTCCGAGGATCAGCGGCGGAAGTTCTTCAGGAATACCTTCTGATAAGTTGACGGACCTTATGACCATCGAGAACGCTCTAGAAGCCCGATTCGGAGACAGTCTATACAGTTTTATAGGACTGAATTGAAGAGCGAGAGGCAGAAGCCAGGAGAAGCCTTCAGGTATTAGCCCAGATGTGGAGGACTAATGACGCCTGCGCCGAGTGCCTCAGGATGTCGAGACAGCCCTGGCCCAGTACTTTGTCGACGCTATCAGAGATGAAGATACTCAGCACGCAACAAGGTTGATGGATGCCAAAGACTTGAAATCGCCTTGGCATATAGCATGAAGTAGAGGCTGCGAAAACTGTTTCCAAAACATCCCGAAATTAAGATCGATAGGTAGAGAGGATGGCTCTGGAAAGAAAAAGATGAAAAATTCGACTGTTTATCTGAAACTTTGGAAAAATTATTAAACAGTCATGTTGCTGAAGAAGAACACTCCTCAACGAAATCAACGTGACTTGCTGGAATGTAACAAAAGGGGCACTGCAGAGGGAGTGCAGACAATTTCTGCCCACCAGGAAAACTAATGTATGGCCGTCTACGGGGCGAAGGCTGCCTTTTCTCAATAAAGCCCCTGAGAAGGACTAGAAGTTTCCCACTTTGCGAGGAAGAAATGGACTCTACTTGGAAGGATCTATTTGCGGTATCCCTTGTTTGATGTTGTGGACACCGGCGCCAATGTCACTCTCGTAAGACAGACAGCCCAGAATTGAAGAATTTTATTTACACGGCTCCTAACATTTCTTTAAAGACCGCTACTGGTGAAAAGGAGGAATACACGGGAACTGGAGCAGCAATTGAATGGGATCAGAAAATTCCAACAAAATCTACGTAGCTGACATCACCGATCCCTGTATTCTCGGCCTGGATTTTCTACAAAAATTTAACTTCATGGTGGACCTGGAGAAGAACGAGATTCGGACAGGAGGAGAGGAAATTCCTTTTTTTCAGCCAGTGCAGAGGATTCGAAGTTATGCTCTGTGGCTAAGAGAAAACTATTATACCAGCAAGATCGAATGTCTTATCCAGGGAGTCCCAGAAGCTTCTGGGAAATTCAGATACGCCGTAACGGACTTTCCTAGCCAAGTTTCCCAGAAAGGTGTCCTTGTGCGGCCACACTCGTTGATTTAAAAAGAAGCCATCCCGGTTCGAGTTCTGAATTTGGACCTAAACCCAAGACCATCGACAAAGGAGCTGTTATTGCGACGTGTGAGCCAGTGGTGGATATCGTTGCTCGTCCTCAAGGATTTTCCGAATCACTACGTCTCCCGTCAATCTTGGAGAATCTTGAAGGGCTTAATGAAGAACAACGAACAGCAGTGAAGGAATTGCTACAAAATTTCAGAACTTGTTTTCTACTAGTGACTCTGATGTCGGCCGCTGCAATATGACTCAGCACAGAATTAATACAGGTAATCATCCACCAATCAAGCAATATCCAAGACGTTTGCCTCTTGCAAAGAAAGAGGAAGCGAGCGTTTAGTTAAAGAGATGTGGATAACGGAATAATAGAAGAATCGTCAGGACCTTGGGCTTCGCCTATTGTGCTTGTTAAGAAGAAAGATGGGTCGACACGTTTCTGTGTTGACTACAGGAAGTTAAACGAGATTACGATAAAGGATGTTTCCTCTACCACGGATAGACGACACTCTGGATGCTTTGAAGGAAGCCAATGGTTCTCTGACATGGAGCTTGAAAAGTGGATACTGGCAGGTGAGATCCAACCTGAAGAAAAGAAAAGACAGCCTTCACCACCGGACAAGGACTCTGGCAATTTAAGGTAATGCCTTTCGGACTTTGTAACGCCCTGCCACATTCGAACGATTAATGGAGACAGTATTGCGTGGACTTACGTTAACCCTGTTTAGTTTATCTTGATGACATTATTATAGTAGGGAACATTTCAGAACATCTTAATAATATTCGTAAGTATTCCAGAGACTGCAGAAAGCTAACCTCAAGCTAAGTCAAAAGAAATGCAGTTCTTCCGAAAGGAAGTTTCTTATCTTGGACACATAATTTCAGAGACGGAGTTAAAACCAGCAGAAGAACTAAGGCAGTAGTTGATTGGCCTCGTCCAGAGACAGTACACGATCTCCGAAGTTTCTGGACTTGCTATTGCCGTCTTTTGTAGAACTTTCTGCAATAGCAAGACCTACATAAACTAACTGAAGCTAGAACAAACTTTAATTGGACTGAAGAATGCGAGAAATCTTTCAATAGTCTAAAACGAGCTTTGATAACGTCCCCTGTCTTGACCTATCCCCGGACTGACAAGGAATTTATCTTGGATACGGATGCTAGTAATGAGGGAATAGAACTGTGCTCTCTCAGAAGATGGAAACGAAGTGTGTCATCGCTTACTTCAGCAAGAGCTTGGGTAAGCCAGAAAGAAATGTGTCACGCGTAAAGAATTACTAGCCATCGTGAAATCTATAAAGCATTTCCATCACTACCTCTATGGACGTAAATTTCTTCTCCGGACTGATCATGCATCCCTTAGATGGCTTTTGAATTTTGGGGAACCTGAAGGCCAGATAGCTCGCTGGATCCAAGACTGCAAGAATATGACTTCGAAATCCAGCATCATAGGGAACCTCTCACGGAAATGCAGATGCGCTCTCTCGAGACCCTGTAGAGAGTTGCAAACATTGCACGAATGCAGAGAAAAAGTTCGGAATGGAAACGGACATTTCCGTGAAAGTTTTAACAACTGAGGATGCCTGGTCTTCAAGTGAGGTTCAAAAGGCGCAGCTAGAAGACCTGCTATTAGCCAATTCTGGAGAGAAATTAAATTGAAGATCGACCATCTTGGCAAGAAATCGCTCGGAAAGCCCTGCAACAAAACGATATTGGGCTCTTTGGGACTCCTTACACCTTAAGGATGGTGTTTTATATCGTAAGTGGGAGAGTGACGATGGAAGTCTTGTCGCTGGCAGCTAATTCTCCCGAAAAGCAGAATTCAAGAGTTCTGCGAGAGACTCATGACAGCGCAAGTGGAGGCCATTTTGGAGTTATGAAAACTTTGAGCAAAACCCGAGCGATTCTATTGGGATAGACTTCGCGGACGTCGAAAATGGTGCAGAGAATGCCACGCTTGCGGAGGAAAAGGACCCAAACAAGAACTAAGGCGTTTACAGCGCTATAATGTGGGCGCACCTTTCGAAAGAATGGCTTTGGATATTTTAGGACCTCTTCCTGTAACGACAAAGGGCAATCGGTATGTACGTGATTGATGGACTATTTTCCAAATGGCCAGAGGCAATCCCCATTCAGATCAGGAAGCCTCGACTGTGGCTGAAGAACTTGTTCGAGCATGGTTCGCGGTATGGCGTACCTATGATATTACATTCGGATCAAGGTACAAATTTTAATTCCGCTCTCTTTACTGAGCTCTGCAAACTTTTAGGAATTCTGAAGACTCGAACGACGGCGTTACATCCTGAGTCCGATGGCATGGTCGAGAGGTTTAATCGAACGATTTTAAACCATCTATCTTTATTTGTATCGAAAATCAGACTGACTGGGATACACATTTACACTCTTTCTCTTGGCCTATAGGAGCGCAGACCATGAAGCGACCGGATGCACTCCAGCAGATATGCTTTTGGTCGAACACTGCGATTGCCATGATATCCTATTTGGACGACCAGTGATACGCCTTCCTCGCCGAATGAATACCTGAATAATTTTAGAGGCACGTTTGGAAAGCGTACCATGCGTTTGCCAGAGCGAAATTAAATTGGCCAGTGAAGAATGAAGACTCGCTACGATTCCGGAGCAACCGCCATCATTTTAAGGAGGAGCCAATTCTGGATGTATAACCCGAAGCGACAGAGGTCTGAGCCCGAAATTACAGCAGAACTGGGAAGGACCTTCTATCGTCAAGAAACTGAACGATGTCATCTACAGAGTTCAGAGATCACTAACGCCAAGCAAAGTAATTCACATCAATCGGCTAACCCCTACCGGGCTACTGATCAAGTTCGGTGTAATGAGACTGCCGGGACGTCAGTCTTTGAAGAGGACAGTGTTACAGTCATGGAAAGTCGCTTCCAGCAATGCAGGTCTTATGGTTGGGAAGAGGTTTTACAAGGTGAAGCATGGAGTGACCTCAGCGCCTCTCGTGCCTGACATGCACAACTGCCATTGGCGACGCATTGGCGACTGCGACAAATAGATTATTCTCGAAAATCAACCATTTCTCGATATTTCTATTAGGGGCCGAGATCTAGTTTTCATGAAAATTCTATGTGACGTCACGGCCTATCGGGAGAGTATATAAGACCGCGTTGGACCACACTAGCGTCTTTGAACAGACTGGTTACTGTGGAAGCGTAAACGTCTTAGTTCATCTGCTGTGAGCTTAATCAGCTGGTGAGCTGAGCTGTTATTGTGACTAGTTATTTGCTGACTGTTTGTGCTGTTAATATCAAGTCTGAATGTCATTACCTGTGGTGTTGTCTATTTACATTGGTAATCTGTGCAAGGACTATTGTTTCCTGTACCTGTGCTACGTGTTTTCCTGATATTTGTAAATAAACCTTCATTCTCCATTATCCTGCGTGTTGGACTGTTTACACCATACACCCACGGTAAAGATTTTGTGCAACACTGGTGTCCAGAAGTGGGATATTTTTTGTATGGTGAAAACGAGATCTCAAGACAAAGATGGTGAAACTGATCTACTTGCTCTGCTGGCCGAGATGAAGAAATCTATGGAGAAAGGACAAGAAAAAGAAGAGAAAGAATGAAGAAGAATGGAGAAGGACAAGAGAAAAAAAAAAAAAAAAAAGAGAAGAAAGGAGCAAAAGAAAGAAATGAGAAAAAAAAGGAAGAAAAAGAAGAATCAGAATCAATCCACGTCGAAAGTAAAGTCGGAGAAATTAAAGATCATGTCAACAGTTGCAAGAAAATAGAAAGATGTCCAAAGATGAAAGTGGAGGAAGGTAAAGGCGAGGTTGAAGGAAAGATCGAGAGTGGAAGACAAAGTACAAACAAGATAGAGTGGAAAGACAAAAGGTGAGAATCAAAAGTTCAAGTGAAAGATCAGCGACGAGACAGAATGAACTCGAGACAGACAATCAATTTCCAAATCCAGACCTCACGTATTCCAGACCAGATTCAAATCCCTGACATTCGACGGACAAACGTCTTGGACTGTTTTCAAAACTCAGTTTGACGTTGTGAGCTCTGAGACGGATGGAATAATCGTGTGAAAAGCAGTCAACTTGTGGCCTCTCTCGAGGATCAGCGGCGGAAGTTCTTCAGGGAATACCTTCTGATAAGTTGACGGACCTTATGACCATCGAGAACATCTAGAAGCCCGATTCGGAGATAGTCACCTTACCCAGTTTTATAGGACTGAATTGAAGACAGGGACGGCGAAGCCAGGAGAAAGCCTTCAGGTGATGGCCGCCGATGTGGAGCGACTAATGAGCCTGGCCTACGCGAGTGCCCTCAGGATGTCTCGAGACAGCCTAGGCCCCGTACTTTGTCGACGCTATCAGAGATGAAGATACGCAGCACACAAAAGGTTGATGGATGCCAAAGATTTAAATCAGCTGGCATATAGCATGAAGTATGAGGCTGCGAAACTGTTTCCAAAACATCCGAAATGTAAGATCGATAGAGTAGAGGATGGTACTGGAAAGAAAAGATGAAAAATTCGACTGTTTATCTGAAAACTTTGGAAGAAGTTATTAAACAGTCATGTTGCTGGGAAGAAGACTCCTCAACGAAATCCCTGACTTGCTGGAAATGTAACAAAAAGGGCACTACAGAGGAGTGCAGACAATTTCCCACCAGGAAAACTAATGTATGGCCGTCTTACGGGGCGAAGGCTGCCTTTTCTCCAATAACCCTGAGGAAGGACTAAAGTTTCCCACTTTGGAGGAAAAAGGACTCTACTTGGAAGGATCTATTTGCGGTATCCTTGTTTGATGTTGGTGGACACCGGCGCCAATGTCACTCTCGTAAGACAGACTATGGCCCAATTGAGGAGAATTTATTTCACGGCTCTAACATTTCTTTAAAGACCGCTACTGTGAAAAGGCGGAGATACCGGGAACTGGAGCAGCTGAATGGGGATCAGAAAATTCCAACACAAAATCTACGAGCTGGCATCACCGATCCCTGTATTCTCGGCCTGGATTTTCTACAAAATTTAACTTCATGGTTGGACCTGGAGAAGAAGGAATTCGGACAGGAGGAGAGAAATTCCTTTATTTTTCACCGTGAGAGGATTCAAGTTATTCTGTATTGGCTAAAGAAAAACTATTATACCAGCAAGATCGGAATGTCTTATCCAGGGAGTCCCAGAACTTCTGGAAATTCAGATACGCCGTAACGGACTTTCCTTAAGCATTTCCAGAAAGGTAATCCTTGTGGCGACACTCGTTGATTTAAAAAGGCCATCCCGGTTCGAGTTCTGAATTTGGACCATAAACCCAAGACCATCGACAAAGGAGCTGTTATTGCGACGTGTGAGCCAATGGTGGATATCGTTGCTCGTCCTCAAGGATTTCCGAATCACTACGTCTCCCGTCAATCTTGGAGAATCTTGAAGGGCTTAATGAAGAACAACGAACAGCAGTGAAGGAATTGCTACAAGAATTTCAGAACTTGTTTTCTACTAGTGACTCTGATGTCGGCCGCTGCAATTAGACTCAGCACAGAATTAATACAGGTAATCATCCACCAATCAAGCAATATCCAAGACGTTTGCCTCTTGCAAGAAAAGAGGAAGCGGAGCGTTTAGTTAAAGAGATGGTGGATAACGGAATATAGAAGAATCGTCAGGACCTTGGGCTTCGCCTGATTGTGCTTAAGAAGAAAAGGAGGTCAACACGTTTCTGTGTTGACTACAGGAAGATTAAACGAGATTACGATAAGGATATTATCCTCTACCACGGATAGACGAGCACTCTGGATGCTTTGAACGGGAAGCCAATGGTTCTCGACATTAGACTGAAAAGTGGATACATGATCGAGATCCAACCTGAGAAGAAAAAGAAAGACAGCCTTCACCACCGGACAAGGACTCTGGCAATTTAAGTAATGCCTTTCGGACTTTGTAACGCCCTGCCACATTCAGACGATTAATGGAGACAGTATTGCGTGGACTTACGTCTGAAGCCTGTTTAGTTTATCTTGATGACATTATTATAGTAGGACGAACATTTCAAGAACATCTTAATAATATTCGTAAGTTTCCAGAGACTGCAGAAAGCTAACCTCAAGCTAAGTCCAAGAAATGCAGTTTCTTCCGAAAGGAAGTTTCTTATCTTGGACAATAATTTCAGCAGACGGGTTAAAACCGACCAGGAAAGACTAAGGCAGTAGTTGTATTGGCCTCGTCCAGAGCAGTACACGATCTCCGAAGTTTCCTTGGACTTTGCACCTATTACCGTCGTTTTGTAGATTTCTCTGCAATAGCAAGACCCTATAAACTAACTGAAGCTAGAACAAACTTTAATTGGACTGAAGAATGCGAGAAATCTTTCAATAGTCTAAAACAGGCTTTGATAACGTCCCTGTTGACCTATCCCCGGACTGACAAGGAATTTATCTTGGATACGGATGCTAGTAATGAGGGGAATAGGAGCCGTGCTCTCTCAGAAGATTGGAAACGAAGAGTGTGTCATCGCTTACTTCACCAAGAGCTTGGGTAAGCCAGAAAGAGAATATTGTGTCACGCGTAAAGAATTACTAGCCATCGTGAAATCTATAGAGCATTTCCATCACTACCTCTATGGACGTAAATTTCTTCTCCGGACTGATCATGCATCCCTTAGATGGCTTTTGAATTTTAGGGAACCGAAGGCCAGATGCCGCTGGATCAAAGACTGCAAGAATATGACTTCGAAATCCAGCATCAAAGGGAACCTCTCACGAAATGCAGATGCGCTCTCTCGAAGACCCTGTAAAGATTGCAAACATTGCACGAATGCAGAGAAAAGTTCAGGATGGAAAGGACATTTCAGAAAGCTTTAACAACTGAGGATGCCTGGTCTCAAGTGAGGTTCAAAGGCAGCTAGAAGACCCTGCTATAAGGCCAATTCTGGAGAGGAATAAATGGAAGATCGACCATCTTGGCAAGAAATCGCTCGGAAAGCCCTGCAACAAAACGATATTGGGCTCTTGGGACTCCTTACACCTTAAGGATGGTGTTTATATCGTAAGTGGGAGAGTGACGATGGAGTCTCTTGTCGCTGGCACTAATTCTCCGAAAGCAGAATTCAGAAGTTCTGCGAGAGACTCATGACAGCGCAAGTAGGCCATTTGGAGTTATGAAAACTTTGAGCAAAACCCGAGCGATTCTATTGGATAGACTTCGCGCCGACGTCGAAAAAATGGTGCAGGAATGCCACGCTTGCAGGGGAAAAGGACCAAAACAAGAACTAAAGGCCGTTTACAGCATATAATGTAGGCGCACCTTTCGAAAAGAATGGCTTTGGATATTTTAGGACCTCTTCCTGTAACGACAAAGGGCAATCGGTATGTACTGGTATTGATGGACTATTTTACCAAATGGAGAAGGCAGATCCCATTCCAGATCGGAAGCCTCGACTGTGGCTGAAGAACTTGTTCGAGCATGGATTTCACGGTATGGCGTACCTATGATATTACATTCGGATCAAGGTCAAATTTTAATTCCGCTCTCTTTACTGAGCTCTGCAAATTTTTAGGAATTCTGAAGACTCGGACGGCGTTACATCCTGAGTCCGATGGCATGGTCAGAGGTTTAATCGAACGATTTTAAACCATCTATCTTTATTTGTATCGAAGAATCAGACTGACTGGGATACACATTTACACTCTTTCTCTTGGCCTATAGGAGCGCAGACCATGAAGCGACCGGATGCACTCCAGCAGATATGCTTTTGGTCGAACACTGCGATTGCCATGTGATATCTATTTGGACGACCGAGTGATACGCCTTCTCGCCGAATGAATACCTGAATAATTTAGAGGCACGTTTGGAAGCGTAATGCGTTTGCCAGAGAGCGAATTAAATTGGCCATGAACGAATGAAGACTCGCTACGATTCCGAGCAACCGGCCATCATTTAAGGAGAGAGACCAATGTCTGGATGTATAGCTGAAGCGACGGAGAGGTCTGAGCGAAATTACAGCAGAACTGGGAAGGACCTTATACTATCGTCAAGAAACTGAACGATGTCATCTACAGAGTTCAGAGGTCACTACGCCAAGCCAAAAGTAATTCACATCAATCGGCTAACCCCTACCGGGCTACTGATCAAGTTCGGTGTAATGAGACTGCCGGGACTCAGTCTTTGAAGAGGGAGCAATTGTTACAGTCATGGAAAGTCGCTTCCCAGCAATGCAGGTCTTATGGTTGGGAAGAGAGGTTTTACAAGGTGAAGCATGGAGTGACCTCAGCGTCTCTGGCACGCATGACCTGTGGCGACAAACTGACTGACGAAAATGCATCTGGCGACAAATAGATTATTCTCGAAATCAACCTTTTCTCGATATTTCTATTGGGGCCAAAGTCTAGGTTTTCTGAAAATTCTATGTGACGTCACGGCCTATCAGGGAAGAGTATATAAGACCGCGTTGGGACCACACAGCGTCTTTGAATCGACTGGTTACTGTGAAGCGTAAACGTCTTCAGGTTCTATCTGCTGTGTGAGCTAATCAGCTGGTGAGCTGAGCTGTTATTGTCGTGACTAGTTATTTGCTGACTGTTTGTGCTGTTAGATATCAAAGGCTGAACTGTCATTACCTGTGAATTGTTGTCTATTTACATTGGTAATCTGTGCAAGGACTATTGTTTCCTGTACCTGTGCTACGTGTTTTCCGATATTTGTAAATAAACCTTCATTCTCCATTATCCTGCGTGTTGGACTGTTTACACCATACACCCACGGTAAAGATTTTGTGAACACTGGTATCAGAGTGGGATATTTAGTATGGTGAAAACAGGATCTCAGACAAGATGGCTGAAACGCTGATCTACTTGCTCTGCTGGCCAGATGAAAAATCTATGGAGAAAGGACAAGAAGAAATGAAGGATAGAATGGAGAAGGACAAGAAAGAAATAAAGTAAATGGACAAAATAAAGAAAAGAACAAGAAAAGAAAAGAGAAAAATAAGAAAAAGGAAAAGAAAGAAATGAGATCAGATCAATCACAGTCGAAAGAAATCGAGAATTAAAGTCATATCAACAATTTACATAGAAAATAGAAGAATGTCCAAACGTGAAAAAAGAGAGTGGAGAGGTAAGGGCGAGGTTGAAAGGAAGATCGAGAAGTGGAAGACAAAGTACAAGGCAAGATAGAGAGTGAAGACAAGTAAAAGATAGAGGAGATCAAAAGAAAAAGTTCAAGTGAAGATCAGCGACCTAGAAGAGGCTCAGTGAACTCGAGGACGAACCAATCAATTTCCGCAAATCCAGACCTCCTATTCCAGACCAACAGTCAAATCCCTGACATTCGACGGACAAACGTCTTGGACTGTTTTCAAAACTCAGTTTGACGTTGTGTGAGCTCTGCGAACGGATGGAATAATCGTGTGAAAGCACAGTCAACTTGTGGCCTCTCTCCGAGGATCAGCGGCGAAGTTCTTCAGGGAATACCTTCTGATAAGTTGACGGACCTTATGACCATCGAGAACGCTCTAGAAGCCCGGATTCGGAGATAGTCACCTTACCAGTTTTATAGGACTGAATTGAAGACAGAGACGGCAGAAGCCGGGAGAAAGCCTTCAGATATTAGCCGCCGATGTGGGCGACTAATGAGCCTGGCCTACGCCGAGGTGCCCCTCAGGATGTCCGAGACAGCCTAGCGGCCCAGTACTTTGTCGACGCTATCAGAGATGAAGATACCAGCACGCAACAGGTTGATGGATGCCAAGAGTTTGAAATCAGCTTTGGCATATAGCATGAAGTAGAGGCTGCGAAAACTGTTTCCAAAACTCGAAATATAAGATCGATAGAGATAGAGAGGATGGTACTCTGAAAGAAAAGATGAAAAATTCGATGTATGTGAGCTTTGGAAAGTTATTAAACAGTCATGTTGCTGGAAGAAGACTCTCAGACGAAATCCGAACGTGACTTGCTGGAGATGTAACAAAAGGGGCACTACAGAGGGAGTGTAGACAGATTTCTCTACCGGAAAACTAATGTATGGCCGTCTTGGGCGAGGGCTGCCTTTTCTCAATAAAGCCCTGAGAAGGACTGAAGAAGTTTCCGCACTTTGCGGAGGAAAACGACTCTACTTGGAAGGATCTTTGCGGTATCCCTTGTTTGATGTTGAGTGGACACCGGGCCAATGTCACTCTCGTAGAGAACAGACTTGGCCCAAGTGAAGGAGATTTTATACACGGCTCCTAACATTTCTTTAAGACCGCTACTGGTGAAAGGCAGAGAATCACACGGAAACTGGAGAGCAATGGAATGGGATCCAGAAAATTCCAACACAAAATCTACAGTGTGACATCACCGATCCTGCTTTCTCGGCCTGGATTTTCTACAAAATTTACTTCATGATGGACCTGGAGAAAGACGAGATTCGGACGGGGAGGAAATTCCTTTTTTTCAGCCAGTGCAGAGGATTCAGTTATGCTCTGTATTGGCTAAGAAAACCATATATACCAGCAAGATCGAATGTCTTATCCAGGAGTCGAGCTTCTGGAATTCAGATACGCCGTAACGGACTTTCCTAGCCAAGTTTCCCAGAAAGGTGTCCTTGTAGCGCCACACTCGTTGATTTAAAGGAAGCCATCCCGTTCGAGTTCTGTTGGACCATAAACAGCAATACGTAACTTACTGCTCCCCTCTTCAAAGACTGACGTCCCGGCAGTCTCATTACACCGAACTGTGATCAGTAGCCCGGTAGGGGGTTAGCCGATTGATGTGAATTACTTTTGGCTTGGCGTTAGGTGACCTCTGAACTCTGTAGATGACATCGTTCAGTTTCTTGACGATAGTATAAGGTCCTTCCCAGTTCTGCTGTAATTTCGGGCTCAGACCTCTCCGTCGCTTCGGGTTATACATCCAAACTTGGTCCCCCTCCTTAAAATGATGGCCGGTTGCTCCGGAATCGTAGCGAGTCTTCATTCGTTCACTGGCCAATTTAATTCGCTCTCTGGCAAACGCATGTACGCTTTCCAAACGTGCCTCTAAATTATTCAGGTATTCATTCGGCGAGGAAGGCGTATCACTCGGTCGTCCAAATAGGATATCACATGGCAATCGCAGTGTTCGACCAAAAAGCATATCTGCTGGAGTGCATCCGGACGCTTCATGGTCTGCGCTCTTATAGGCCAAGAGAAAGAGTGGTAAATGTGTATCCCAGTCAGTCTAATTCTTCGATACAAATAAAGATAGATGGTTTAAAATCGTTCGATTAAACCTCTCGACCATGCCATCGGACTCAGGATGTAACGCCGTCGTTCGAGTCTTCAGAATTCCTAAAAGTTTGCAGAGCTCAGTAAAGAGAGCGGAATTAAAATTTGTACCTTGATCTGAATGCAATATCATAGGCACGCCATAACATGAAATTCCAGCCTCGAACGAGTTCTTCAGCTACAGTCGAGGCTTCCTGATCTGGAATGGGAATTGCTTCAGGCCACTCAGGACATACCGATTGCCCTTTGTTGTTATAGGAAAAGGTCCTAGGGTATCCAAAGCCATTCTTTCGAATGGTTCGTCCACATTATAGCTCTGCAAACGACCTTTAGTTCTTGTTTTGGGTCCTTTTCGGGATCCGCAAGCGTGGCATTCTCTGCACCATTTTTCGACGTCGGCGCGAAGTCTATCCCAATAGAATTGCTCTCGGGTTTTGCTCAAAGTTTTCATAACTCCAAAATGGCCTCCACTTGCGCTGTCATGAGTCTCTCGCAGAACTTCTTGAATTCTGCTTTTCGGGAGAATTAGTTGCCAGCGACAAGAACTTCCATCGTCACTCTCCCACTTACGATATAAAACACCATCCTTAAGGTGTAAGGAGTCCCAAAGAGCCCAATATCGTTTTGTTGCAGGGCTTTCCGGAGCGATTTCTTGCCAAGATGGTCGATCTTCCGAATTTAATTTCCTCTCCAGAATTGGCCTAATAGCAGGATCTTCTAGCTGTGCCTTTTGAACCTCACTTGAAGACCAGGCATCCTCAGTTGTTAAAAATTTCACGGAAATGTCCGTTTCCATTCCGAACTTTTTCTCTGCATTCGTGCAATGTTTGCAACTCTCTTTACAGGGTCTTCGAGAGAGCGCATCTGCATTTCCGTGAGAGGTTCCCTTGCGATGCTGGATTTCGAAGTCATATTCTTGCAGTCTTTGGATCCAGCGAGCTATCTGGCCTTCAGGTTCCCTGAAATTCAAAAGCCATCTAAGGGATGCATGATCAGTCCGGAGAAGAAATTTACGTCCATAGAGGTAGTGATGGAAATGCTATATAGATTTCACGATGGCTAGTAATTCTTTACGCGTGACACAATAATTTCTTTCTGGCTTACCCAAGCTCTTGTTGAAGTAAGCGATGACACACTCTTCGTTTCCAATCTTCTGAGAGAGCACGGCTCCTATTCCCTCATTACTAGCATCCGTATCCAAGATAAATTCCTTGTCAGTCCGGGGATAGGTCAAGACAGGGGACGTTATCAAAGCCTGTTTTAGACTATTGAAAGATTTCTCGCATTCTTCAGTCCAATTAAAGTTTGATCTAGCTTCAGTTAGTTTATGTAGGGGTCTTGCTATTGCAGAGAAATTCCTTACAAAACGACGGTAATAGGTGCAAAGTCCAAGGAAACTTCGGAGATCGTGTACTGTCTCTGGACGAGGCCAATCAACTACTGCCTTAGTCTTTTCTGGGTCGGTTTTAACTCCGTCCGCTGAAATTATGTGTCCAAGATAAGAAACTTCCTTTCGAAAGAATCTGCATTTCTTTGGACTTAGCTTGAGGTTAGCTTTTTGCAGCCTCTGGAATACTTTACGAATATTATTAAGATGTTCTTGAAATGTTCGTCCTACTATAATAATGTCATCAAGATAAACTAGGCAGGCTTCAGACGTAAGTCCACGCAATACTGTCTCCATTAATCGTTCGAATGTAGCAGGGGCGTTACAAAGTCCGAAAGGCATTACCTTAAATTACCAGAGTCCTTGTCCGGTGGTGAAGGCTGTCTTTTCTTTATCTTCAGGTTGGATCTCGACTTGCCAGTATCCACTTTTCAAGTCTAATGTCGAGAACCATTGGCTTCCGTTCAAAGCATCCAGGGTGTCGTCTATCCGTGGTAGAGGATAACTATCTTTTATCGTAATCTCATTTAACTTCCTGTAGTCAACACAGAAACGTGTCGATCCATCTTTCTTCTTAACAAGCACAATCAATAGGCGAGGCCCAAGGTCCTGACGATTCTTCTATTATTCCGTTATCCACCATCTCTTTAACTAGGCGCTCCGCTTCCTCTTTCTTTGCAAGAGGCAAACGTCTTGGATATTGCTTGATTGGTGGATGATTACCTGTATTAATTCTGTGTTGAGTCATATTGCAGCGGCCGACATCAGAGTCACTAGTAGAAAACAAGTTCTGAAATTCTTGTAGCAATTCCTTCACTGCTGTTCGTTGTTCTTCATTAAGCCCTTCAAGATTCTCCAAGATTAACGGGAGACGTAGTGATTCCGAAAATTCTTGAGGACGAGCAACGATATCCACCACTGGTTCACACGTCGCAATAACAGCTCCTTTGTCGACAGTCTTGGGTTTGTTGTTCAGATTCAGAACTCGAACGGGGATGGCTTCTCTTTTTAAATCAACGAGTGTGGCCGCCACAAGGACAGCTTTCTGGGAAACTTGGCTAGGAAAGTCCGTTACGGCGTCTGAATTTTCTAGAAACTTCTGGGACTCCCTGGATAAGACATTCCGATCTTGCTGGTATAATAGTTTTCTCTTTAACCAATACAGAGCATAACTTTAAATGCTCCGCACTGGCTGAAAACAAAGGAATTTCCTCTCCTCCTGTCCGAATCTCGTTCTTCTCCAAGTCTACCGTGAAGTTAAATTTTTGCAGAAAATCCAGGCCGAGAATACAGGCATCGGTGATGTCAGCTACGTAGATTCTGTGTTGGAATTTTCTGCATCCACATTCAATTGCTGCATCCAGTTTCCCGCGTATCTCCGCCTTTTCACCAGTAGCGGTCTTTAAAGAAATGTTAGGAGCCGTGTAAATAAAATTCTCCTTCAATTTCTGGGCCAAGTCTGTCCTTACGAGAGTGACATTGGCACCGGTGTCCACCAACATCAAACAAGGGATACCGCAAATAGATCCTTCCAAGTAGAGTCCATTTCTTCCTCCGCAGAGTGCGGAAACTTTTAGTCCTTCTTTAGGGGCTTTATAGAGAAAAGGCAGCCTTCGCCCCGCAAGACGGCCATACATTAGTTTTCCGGGTTGGGAGAAATTGTCTGGCAGTCCCTCTGTACGTGCCCCTTTTTGTTACACTTCCAGCAAGTCACGTTCGGATTTCGTCGAGGAGTGTTCTTCTTCCCAGCAACATGACTGTTTAATAATTTTTCCAAAGTTTTCAGTAAACAGTCGAATTTTTCGTCTTTTTTTCCCCCGTATCATCTTCTATCTCAATCGATCTTACATGTCGGGATGTTTTGGAAACAGTTTTCGCAGCCTCATACTTCATGCTATATGTCAAAGCTGATTTCAAGTCTTTGGCATCCATCAACCTTGTTGCATGCTGAGTATCTTCATCTTTGATAGCGTCGACAAAGTACTGGACTGCTAGGCTGTCTCGGACATCCTGAGGGCACTCGGCGTAGGAGAGGCTCATTAAGCGCTCCACATCGGCGGCTAATACCCTGGCTTCTGCCGTCTCGTCTTCAATTCAGTCCTATAAAATTGGGTAAGGTGACTATCTCCGAATCGGGCTTCTAGAGCATTCTCGATGGTCGTAAGATCCGTCAACTTATCAGAAGGTATTCCTTGAAGAACCTCCGCCGCTGATCCTCGGAGAGAGGTCACAAGTTGACTGGCTTTCACGAAATTACTCCATCCGTTCGCAGAACTCACAACGTCAAACTGAGTTTTGAAAACAGTCCAAGACGTTTGTCCGTCGAATGTCAGGGATTTTACCGTTGGTCTGGAATATGTGAGGTCTGGATTTGCCGGGAAATTGATTGGTCTGTCCTCAGGTTCACTGAGCCTCTTCTCTAGGTCGCCGATCCTCACTTGAACTTTTTCTTCCACTTCCTCCATCTTTACTTGTACTTTGTCTTCCACTTCCTCGATCTTCCTCTGAAATTCATTCCTTACTTCCTCAATTTTCCTTTTACACCTTGGATTTGATTCTTCATTTCTTCCTGTCCGTTCTTCATTTCTTCCTGTCCCTTCTCCATAGATTTCTTCATCTCGGCTAAAAGAGCAAGTAGATCAGCGTTGTCAGCCATCTTCGTCTGAGACCTCGTATTCACCATACACACTATCCCGCTTCTGGCACCAGTGTTGCAAAAAGTCTCTCTGTGGTGTATGATGTAGACATTCCAACACGTAGGATAATGGAGAATGAAGGTTTATTTACAAACATGCAGGAAAACACGTAGCACAGGTACAGGAAACAATAGTCCTTGCACAGATTACCAATGTAAATAGACAACAATTCACAGGTAATGGCAGTTCAGCACTTTGATATCTAACAACACAAACAGTCAGCAAATAACTAGTAACGACAATAACAGCTCAGCTCACCAGCTGATTAGCTCACACAGCGGATAGACCTCCGAAGACGTTCACGCTTCAAAGCGAAGTAACCAGTCGATCAAAGACGCTCCCGTGATCCAAACGCGGTCTTATATACTCTCCCCGATAGGACGTGTCGTCACATAGAATGTTCAGGAAAAACCTGGATCTCGGCCCCTAATAAAAATATCGAGAAAAGGGTTGCATTTTCGGGAATCATCTATTTGTCGCCAAGGTCGCCAAATTTGTCGCCAAGTCGCCAAAATGGTCGCCACGTTTGTCGCCAAGGTCATGCTTGCCATAAGAGTCGCTGAGGCCTCTCCATGCTTCACCTTGTAAAACTCTCTTCCCAACCATAAGACTTGCTTTGCTGGGAAGCGACTTTCCATGACTATAACAATATATATATATATATATGTGTGTGTGTGTGTGTGTAATATTTTAATTTCTTAACTTGCTGTAATTATTTTAAACGATACCTCATTTTTAATTACTTCCACTTTCATCGTAATAAGCGTACTTTCACTTCCACTTCGAGTCACGGGTCTTTCGGGAAAATCCCCTTCTTCTACTATATAACCTTTCTGCGCATTGTTAACTGCCCTTTTCTACTTTCTCGTATACGAAGTATACACAGAGAAAGTATTGAAATCGTCAAAAAATTTGAACTCGAGATTTTGACGAATCTCCACGTTTTAGACCTCCCTGATTCCGAAAAACACAATTTTGGAATTATGTCTGTATGTCTGTGTGTCTGTGAACATGATAACTCGAAAACTATTAGAGCTACGGGGATGAAATTTGGTATGTGGTCTTTAAACATAATTTGTAGTTTTCTATCAAATTTTGGACAAAATCCGTCAACGGGCTGACTATCTGTCGGTCTGTATAATCGCATACTTGTGTAACTCCATGCGCATGCCTAGTGGTAGAAATGCCTGTGCAAAGAAGGGACACTCCGAAAACTTGGCAGTTTGCCAAAAAACAATTCTGGTGGCGAGATTTTGTAAAGAAGCAAACATTTAGGGCGTCTCGTTTTACTTGCATACTGGAAGCAATCTCTGCGCATGCGCAAGCTATTCAGAGAGCAAGCTATTCTCCTGTTTTCTTCTCCGCACACGGAACTCGCATTGTTAGAGTTTGATAAAAAAAATAAATATTGCGAAGTTTTAATACATACGCATCTTTTTGAATATGATTATTCACCTCAATATTTTACTATCACTATAATCTACAATGAAAAACCTTCTGATAGTCATTGCATTCTGGATTACAGTTGGTTCGAACTTTTTATCAACGCAGGGGGAAGGGAAATGACAAATGTTTGAAAAGTATACGAGAAAGTTTAGGGGAGGCCACTCCCGCTGGTTTTCTCTGACTTGAACTGCCAAGCGACACATGGCCGGTGTTGTTCGTCAGTATGACCATGGCGGGGACTTGTAAAAATGATCCATGATAAAATCATTTAAACGTCTTAGTGATATTTCGATAAAGAAGAGATTCCGTTAATCTTTTGTGAAAAATTATTGCAATGCCTCTACAAACACCCAAAATTTGAAGAACTTCTCATATATATATATATGTAATAATCTCTCTTAATTTTATTTCAAATTCTAATATTATATATTTTAAAATCTTAATGTATTCCAAAATCACTTTTCTAAAACTCCAGTTTCGTTCTTTTCCCGCGCTGGAGGTATATTAAATCTCTCGTTTGGCATATTTATTACTAAAAGAATATTTTAATCGCTTTCACGTGCCCACCGAAAATAATGACGCGTCTCCTTGGCGCTAGACTTCTTCCCCTAAAACTCTTACGTAATATGCTAAAAATAGCTATTATTCCCTTCACTTTGATCACGTGTCTATATGTTAATCCCTACCTGAGAAAATGCAGGGATTTCTGTTCTCTTTTTGATTTAAAACTTCAACTAAGATGCACGTATGTCCACCACTTCCCAAAAAAGGACTTGAATATTTGGATAATAAAGAAAATTAGAATAGAACTCGGCTCGTTAATGACTATTACCACGAAAATATTATATATATATATATATATAATATAAATCCAAATATAACTTGTATATAATCATACAGAAATAAAGTAAACAAAACATATCAAGAATCAAATTCTATGCTAAAAAGTCATTATTTGAACAATACATCAATTTTAAATAAATTCTAAAAAATTGAAAATACTAAAGATACCATGAACAAAAAATCAAGTTTAAGAATTTATATGTCAACAAGTAAAAAAACTATGTTGTTATTAAAAGTATTGAAATTGAAATAGGCAAACCAAGTAAATGGAGTTTTCAACAATTTATATAGCAGCTTGGCTGTGGACAAGCTTTAGCCAGGTTAAATTAATTTTGCTGTACAAACCATCCCTGTTACTATTTTTGTTTTAAAAACAAACAGGGTAATTTTCCCTAAAATGAAAGAATTTAGAAAGAAAAGTCTTATACTAACCCTAACAATAAAACATAACTGTATAGCAACGACTAAAATTCAAGATAAAAATATGTAATATAACATTATATTGCACTAAAGACAATAAATATATAATTTAATAAAATACCCATACTTTTCATTAAACATTAACTAATCAATGTCTCCTCTTATACTTACCAGAATTCATCTCTTTCAATATAACGCGCCATTCACATTGACATCACATGTTGCCACAACCAAAATTCTTACCATGAAAGAGCACAATTGACCAAATAATATAATTAATTTTTGATATCAAGAATTAGTAAGATACCTATATTAAAATTCTCAAAACCATTTTAAAAAATGTAATACAGTTATTTATCTAGATAATATTTGAAAATTGATAAAAATGTCTATTAAAAAGGAAAATTTCACATGAAAGATCCTGGCGCCATCTATGTAATAAATCTTAAACCAGTAACTCAGTATCCAAATTTGAATAAAATTACACTTTACTAGTAGAATATATGAAAACACTATCTCACTATCAAAGAAATAAAAATTTTCATGTCTAAACCAATATGAATGTTTTATTCTAAATGACCTAAATATTTCTTATCTATATATATTCTTAGAAAACCTATAGGCATTCCATAATCCAGTGCAAAGGAATAAAAAATTTTTATGTTCTTAATTCTAATATCAATGTCAGTTACTAAATTATTATTTCTAATTATATAATATTTTACTAAATTCTTGAAGACAGAAATGCTAAGATTACTATTCCAAAAAGGGAATTTATTAATTTGAAAATTAAATGCATTTCTTTTATCAAAGATATCTGTTACTAATTTATTATCTATGATTTTAATATCTAGATCTAAAAATTCTGCAGCTAATTCATTGTCATTAGTTTTTATAAGTTTTAAATATTCAGGACAGAAGTCAATATGAGGCTTAAGGTCCATTTCTTTATTGAATAATGTTAAATCATCTATATAACGGAATAATATACTATGGCTAAAATTAGTCAAATCTTTCTCATAGTAGTGAAGATAAATATTTGCTAAACTATTGCCAGCTGGACCTCCTTGAGGTAATCCTTTAATTTGATGGAAAATCTTATTATCAAAAAAGATATAATTTTCTTTTAGAACAAGATGAATAAGATTTTTAAAATTATTAATGTTAATATCTTTTTTAAGATCATAATCTTTATGTATATTTACTAGGGTATTAATCAAATCTTCAATATCAATACTATTAAATATATCCTGGAAGTCAAAAGTATGTACACTAGTTATTTCTACATCTTTAATTACATTTAATATCTCTACACTATTATTTACTATAATTGTATCTTTTTGCTTATTTAAATTCTCTATCACTGTCTGTATGTATTTTTGCAACAGTTTGCCAGATTTTGTAATATAAGTATTGCAGCCATTAGTAACACTTCTAAACTTAAGAGAACTCTTGTGAAATTTTGGTGTAAGAAAGATGTGAGGATAATCTTTTCTAATATAATTAATCCCCAATTTCTTATGGAAGGCCTGAATTCTATTAGGAATTTATATATATATATATATATACAATATTTCATCAATATTATTGAAAAAAATTGTATCCCAGATAGCAATTTTAGTTTGCAGCAATCTTGCTCTGCAAATCTGCAAGCTTGCAACAAATTTGACAAGGCAAGTGTGCAAGCTTGAAACAAGTTAACGCAAACGTGTTAGTCACCACGCGTCAAACTTATCACAAGCTTGCCGTGTCAAACGCATTGCAAACTATGGCAAAAGAAAGTACGAAGACAACCAGCGATATCTTGCCTCCTAAACCTGTCGTCCTAACCACTCAGCCAGATAGACTCTGAGAGGAGAAGATAGATTGCGCCAATAGATCGTGCATATGATTTATTTTAAACTGTTTTCTTGATTTCATTAATTTTTTTAAATTTTGTGTTGAGAATATGATTTTAAGTCAAAGAGAGAGCAATTTTCGCTAATAACTAAGTTTTGCTAGTAGAATAAATTTGAAATTAGGGTTCAAAAGTAATTACTTTTAAAATGGGACAAAAAGTCATTATTTTTCAACAAATATTGACTGTTTTTTAGGTTTAATTTTGTTTATGAACGTTAAAATTTCAACATCAAGAAAAAGGGGACATAGTTTTCTTTAAAGTGCGAGTTCTATATTTAGTAAAAAGATGGAATTTTTTTTATAAAAAAGTTAGTTTTTTTACAAATTATCATTGATTTATTGAATCAATAAAAAGAAGGACGGTCTAGGAGTGCTATTAAAAATCGGATGTTTTTTTAAAACATAAAACAGAGACAAAGATTATCTGTAAGTGTACTATCATGTTTGCAGCAAACTTGTTTTGCAAGTGGGTTGGTCGATTATGCTTTGTTACTTTACAGGAAGTTTGCTGCAAAGTTGCCACATCAAGTTTGTCATGACAAGCTAATATCAAGGAAAATCAAACTTGCTGCAAGTGTACATGCTATCTGGGATTGCTTACCAACAGATCAAAACTATCGAAAACATACATGCACAGAAGAGAAGTATTCTGTAAACAATGGAGCAGTTTTCTGTTTTGTTTACTTACATTAGAAACTTTGACTCTATTTGCATTACTTTTGGATTTCTGCTTTGAAGTTTCCATTGACTTAGCATTGCACCGGAATTACATTGTCATGGCACAATAATATAAATAAACAAAACAAAAAACTCGTCTATAACATTTAGAGGGGAAATAGACTGTATCATCTAGGTGACTAAAGATGAAATGTACACAGTTGTTCTTGTTCTACAACTGGGACACATTACAATGAGTTTCAAAGTAATTTTTATCCCTGTAGTAATTTTAAAATGTTAGTGGGACGCAGTGGCGAATCCAGGATTTAGGTCTGGGGGGACTGAGATATGAAAAGTTTTGTATCGTCGTGACGAATGTCAAAGGTTATGGCTTATGTAAACCAAAACACTTTAACTTTACAGACTTCACTCACCTGACAATAAGAATCATACAGAACACTAAAATACTATCGATAATTTAACAAAAAACACAATGAAATAACTAGCAAAAACATGTTTTGACCGTGTTAACGCTGCAAATATGAGTGGAATGACTACAAAAGTGGGAATATTTTCGAGCCTGTCAAAAACCAGGAAGAAATGTTTTTACTTTTTTAAAAGAGAGATTAAGAAAAAACAGCTGTAGTGATTTTAAATAAAATAAAGAATTCTGGTCTAGCTCTGGAGGGGGGCTGCAGCCCGATAGACCCTCCCGGATTCTCCACTGGTGGGATGTATATGTCCCTTTAGTAGTCAAAGGGTTAAGGAGGACGAGTTTATTGCCTTGAAGCGGGATCACTTCTTTCTCTGGTTGTGCCATGACCCACGGTCGTGCTCGGAAGAGCATCTATTATCACTTAAAAGTTGGGTCTTTGCTGTAAGTGGTCAGTGAGAAGTGTTGTGACCCACGGAAATAGAGGGTCCCTACAACTTCTCGTGGGTCACGGTAGTGTTGGGACTACTTGGGAGGCCTTTTCTTTGAAAGTGAATCAACGGGGGCTTTGCGGTGAAATTGCCACCAATCATGTTCCCCTACCCAGGTAGCACATAATATTGTCTAATATCATAAAATTCGAAAAAGTAATATTGCACAATATTTTTCCCAATATTAAAACAGTGTAAAACGTAAGACTTTCAATACTGTGCAATGTTTTTTCATAATATTGGATAATGTCATATAATACTGTATAATATTATACCATATTAAATAATATTGTACTATACTAAATAATATTATATAATATAACAATATAGTGAATATTTTAAAAATACATTTTAGAAGCATGGGAAAATATTAATCACTTAATTCCTTCTGGATAACACTTTTTTATTTTTTGAACACCTCTACTTACAGAGAGAGCTTTGAACCCGGGACCTTCCGAACATCTAAACCGGCACCTTACCACTGGACTAGCTAGACTTGCATCCGAGAGCGTAAATGATGATAATAAAATGTAGTTGCAGAGTTCGGATCTCTACGAAATTTTATACACAATAACAATTAATACGAATAGTCTTTTTAATTAAATTATCTTTTATCGTTACGATTTCGAGTTCAAAATGAAATTAGAAGTCAAAGAGGAAGTAAATTTAGCTCTTATATCTAAGTTTGCTAATTTAATAAATTAAGGCAATAAGATTTAAAAGTAATTATAATAATATGTTTGAAAAGTTTTAAAATAATTTTGAAATTTATTTATTCCTCTTTCAATGTATTACGAGACACCTTTAACATTTATAATTACAGTATTGATTTAAAATAAAATACAAGATTCGCAACAACAAATCATGTGCATATTTTCACGATGAGAATAACACTCGAATTTTTTTTCACAGAACAATAGCTAACCTATATGTGAGAGCTTTTTAATGGTTACATTCCTTAGCTGAATCTGGCCTTCCTTTTATATACAGTAAAACAAAATGATTGTGTAAACATTATTATTCAACTGAAGATTTTGTAAAATATTTTTTCGGACATATGATTAAACGTTGATAAATGAAGCTACAGTGTCATCATGCTGCTATCTGTCGACTGTAAGAATAACTTCACTTTAAAATACTGATTAATGTCTATAAATATAGAAAATAAAATATTCTATGCTTTTTATTGTTTAGTATGTTGTAATATTCAGCATATTAAAGAATAATTGTTCCAGTGGAATTTTTTTAAATAAAACCTCCAATCGAGTGATATCCTGAGTTAAAATGAAGATTTTTATAAAAAACATTGTTTTTATATTATTTGTGAAAATATAGTATCTCGGAAATACTGATACATACAATATAATACTTTGTTACGGTATTTGGTGTTCATAATATTGTATAACATTGTGCAAATATTATATAATATTTCTGTGCTACTGGGATAAGCATCAAGGATTTCTTCTTCCGAGCTTCAGCCGGATGCATAAAAACCAATCCCACTATAGACGCCTATGGGGAGTGTTTTCGATGCCAATATTTGGCGATGTTTCGCTTTTTTGGCGAGAAATGCTTTGTAAAGTTTTTCTATTTCGACGACAACCAAGAGATGCAATCTGTTATAAGAATGTAAACATTTCTACTTCGTAGTTTTTTGTGTGTGTATGTGTGCGATTTAAAGTAGGATGAATTCCTTTTTGATTGTCTTAAAGTTGAAAATAATTTGTTATTAGTTGTTAATTGTAAATAAAGATGGAAGGTTTTCAAAACACGATGAAGAAAAAACTCAGTTTCGCGCCAACCAAAGTAAACACGGAAACCCTAGCGGGCACAATGATCAACTTGGCGTGGTAAAAGACATTCCCATAGGCGCCTATAGTGGGATTGGTTTTCATGCCAGCCGGATTGGACAGATCGAATGGATAATTGCGTTCTATCGTGACTCAAGAGTTGTAATTGAAAAAAATCCCATTAATTTCATATCGATGATTGAAATCTCTCTATCAGTAGTATTAATCATTGATGTTTGTGATTTTTTATACTGTTGTAGTGCACCGTGCTGTGCCATCTTATAAATCAGTATCTACCTCCGGACCATGGGAATTCCTTTTGTCTAGTGGTTATGATTCGAGACTTTGGACCCAAAGGTCCCAGGTTTAAAAGCACGCACTGCCACACTGTATACAGAATAATAGTTCGTCAAATATTCGTCATCCCTATTCGAAACTTCATTCCATTGATGATCCGCGTCCATAGGTAGAGCTGTCGTTGGCGTCCAAACGTTCCCACTTTGATCCTGTTCCGTCCCACTCAGGGAGAGCTGCTAATAATTGCGGACTGTACAAATTTAAAGAAATTCATTCAAATAATAATTGCGAAAATGCGAAGAAATCGCCGTCAGTTTAACAACAATAAAAGATATTTATTCAGATGAAGCAGGAAATTCCTCATTTTCTTTTACAGCTGCGCGTTATGTATTTAATTTACTCTGACGCCAGAAAAAAGAAAGGCGCCAAAGATGTAGTTTAAAAATTTGGGAAGTGGAGCGCCGATTGTGGTGAGTCATCACTGTCATCTCAACACGGCTATAATCAAAGGGTCTATTCTGGTATTCCGGTTTGGTTGGAAGCGTTTCGCCTTTCGACCGCGAGACGTTAACGACTTTTTCTCGACCGAAAGAAGGGGCCTGATTCTCGTACCTCGGTCGTTTCTAACATCTCGCTTTACGCTAGGAAGTGACGTATTTCTGCTGCGCGCGCAGCTAATCAAGCGCTCGTCTGCGATATTTTTGTTTATGGTTTCAGATTCAGTTCGAGTTTTGAATCGCCAAATGAACTATGGCGAAGCGTACATTTGCTTCCCAATTCGATTTGGGAAATTCAATTCGGGATGAGACTTGGCATATTAGTAGCATACCATTAGGGTGTTCACCCATTAATCTAATGGGCAGCCAATTCGGAGGGCTCAAACTTTTTGCACAACTTTTATACCAGTAACTCTTCACAAGCAACACGTGTTCAGATAGCCTAGAGGTCAGTGCATTGGACTACCATTCGCTAGGTCCGCAGTTCGGTCCTGGCTGCCGTTTTTTTATTTCTTTCAAAATCATTCCAAATTAAATTAAAAATTAAAAAATATTTTAAATTAAAACTTTAACTTTTTTATGCAGAAAATAACTTCATTTATATGATACTTGAATTACAGATAAAATGATAATATATAAACAGTAAAATAATTATAAATACATCTTTAATGGTGATAAATTTTATCTCTAATGACTCACATCATAAAACATTTTTGTTTAGGCATTATTTTTCATAAATTTTAGAAGTTTATTCTAGATTTATGAATTGATTTCCATTTTATCTTTCATTTTGTACTAGTAACTTTATATTTCTACATTAAATTATATACAAAAACTGGAATAATAATTATCATAAAAACACTGGAAATAAAAAATATTTTGACACCTTGCACAATTGATAAATGACTATTGTTCACAAGAGCACAGGCCCTTTAGATTTGTAGGAATACAAACTTCGCTCACATTAAAAATTATCTCTCTTTGATTAGTTGCTTTGATTTTAAGTTTTTCAAAATTATTACAAATTAAATGAAAAACTTTTAACTATTCTTAATTAAAATATTAATTTTTTATACATAAAATTATTGTTTATTCATATGATACTTGAATTATTTGTAAATTTACTTTATAAGTACTAAAATAATGATAAATATAACTTTAAAGTTAATAAATCATAACTACAATTACCCACAACATGAAAGATATATTTTAGGCTTCATCACTCATAAATTTTACAAATTATTTCTACTAATTTCATACGATAATGAGTAAAGACATTTACCCAATGGGCCCTTTTCAATTATTGAAATTTCGGACCATCTGCCTACGAATTTAATAGATTAACAGCTGCTCTCTGCTATTTTTACATAATTAAAATATTGGACCATCTGCATACGTATTCAATATATTCACATCTGCTGTCTACTGTTTCCAAGATAAAATAAGAACGAAGAATTTGTGAACATAAAACGCAATAATTTAAAACTTTCAATGAATTTAGAATGATAATTTTTATTATAGTTAATATTTATCACCATTAAAGATATATTTATAATTTTATTTTACTATTTATATATTATTTTTATTATTATTTTATCTCTAATTCAAGTATCATATAAATGAAGTTATTTTCTGCATAAAAATAATTAAAGTTTTAATTTAAAATATTTTTTAATTTTAATTTCATTTGGAATAATTTTGAAAGAAATAAAAAAACGGCACCCGGGACCGAACTGCGGACTATCTGAGCACTTGTTGCTTGTGAAGAGTTACTGGTATATAAGTTGTGCAAAAAGTTTGAGGCCTCCGAATTGGCTGGCCATTGCACTTTTTTAGATTAATAGGTGAACACCCTAATGGTATGCTACTAATATGCCAAGTTTCATCAGGAACTGAATTTTCCAAGTCATGCCCTCTCCTTGTCAGCTCGAGTTTTGAATCGCCAGAGAAACTATGGAGAAGCGTACATTTGCTTCCCAATTCGAAATTATATTGGATTATTTTGAAAAATATCCACAAATTTTAAGTGGGAAAGTTGATCGCATTTTTTCAAAAGACACCAAGGGTAAGAGGTGGGAAGATTTAACTTCTGCTCTTATAAGATGCATTATAATGCATCTTTCTTGCTTTCATAAGTCCATTGTTGGGGGGGCATTTATCTTTTACAAAATATACATTTATAATAATATTATACATTTATAGAACATAAATTGCAGTCTTTTTTTCAATATATTGATGTAATTTTACCAGTTTTCTAGAGAGAGGAAAAGTAATAAACTTTTTTTCCATGCCAATTATTTTAAGATGAATAAATATTATAAATTAATATCACAAACCATTTGTTTATTTTTCCAATTACATAAGAAAATAAAACATGAAAAAAAGTTATTAAATTCAGCAAGTTTTCACAAGATTAAAAAAATTACATCTTTATCAAGGAACAAGAAAAATTCTTTTATTGTCAGATTTTGCAATTACTTTGTAAATATTTGACAAATTTCTTTGAATTAAAATCCAAATAAAAAAATTATAATGATATATATACGGAATGAGGAAAGTCATTCCACACTCAATGTTAAAAAAAAAATGTTAAAATGTTACCCTAATTTAATTTAATAATTTAATTTAATAAGAAAATATTAAGTAATTAAATCTTTAAATGTAATTGATCTTAGATAATTATCAAATATCATTATTGACTATCTTGATGGAGTAGTAAAAGATTTAACTACTTTCAAAGATTTAATTACTTTAGATTGTCGTATTAAATTATTTAAATTCGATAAAAGATTTAACTACTTTTTAAAAAATCTAAAGTAATTGATAAATTCTTCTTCAGATTGGTCAAATGGATTACATTTATCCCGATAAACCCTTTCAAAAAACAATTAACGTCTTAGCAGCCTCCATTTTAAACGAAAATTTGATAACTTCTGCTATCGAAACAACTCTTCTTGCTAGCGAAACGAGTTTACGTCAGGTACAGAGCTGCCGAGAAATCGGAGTCCTTTTTTCGCCCGAGCGAGATCCCAACCGGTTGGAAAAACGGGTACGAGAATCGCACTTGTTGTTAACGGGCGGAAAAAGTGACGTCACCCAACCCAACCGGGGGTACCAGAATATACCCGCTAATCTGGTTTGTTACATTGCTGCCAGTTTCTATCATGTAGCGTAGAACAAAATAATCTCATCTAAGCATAATTTATATCTAATCATCAATAGAAATATTTCAAACTCTCTTTTGTTTAAAATATATTTTTAAAGCGAATCTCTGTTTTAACTTGCTTCTGCCAAACTATTGGGTACCGGCCGGCAAATAGAAATGAAGTGAAATGAAATGGATCAAGTAGCTGTTGAATTTTTTGCACATATCCCCTTGCAAATACTAATAAAAATAAAAACATCGACGGAGTGTAGTCCGATGTTTTGTGTTTGTTTTGTGGGATAAAATACCGTGCTAATTGTTTCTTACATAAGGATAAGCGTTTTATCTAATGCATACCAAAGAATCTTGAAGAATTTCATGATTCATCTGATTTTTGAATCAAATTTACTTCATTTTTGTGTCTGAAGGAGTAAGGATGCTTGTAGAGGCATCTTGTAATTTGCTATAATTTGTCCTGAATGGAGCGAAACACTGAATATTCAGTTTTAACATTTTTATTTACTCGTATGAGCTAACATCTTCATAGTTTAGAATGTTACTAGTAAGGTTAGTGAATAGTTGAAATCTGGTAAGCAGTCTGTCTCGTTATGATAATTATTTCTGCTATTTTATTTCGTCAAAAAATAATGTGACACTGTCCATTCATTTCCATTTTACTTTTAACTGATACGATCTACATGATGAATTTCTGATAACATTAAGATGTTTGGTATTGACTGGGGTTTTTTTTCACAGTTGCTCTGTATGAAATTAATTTATAACTTGCAACTTATTTGAAGCAAGTCTTTGAATAATTTCTTTTACAATCTTTGATGATGACTTGATTTAGATATATATTGTATTTTGCCAAATTATATTAATTCCTTGTTTGATTGTATCTGTCAAAAGTAAACTTTTACAGTTATCTATAAGATGCTGTCAGTTTTAAGTATATGATTGAAAATTCGCATGTAAATGTGTCTAAATTAAAATAAATTACATACTCCTTTCATTTGGTTATGTTTTTTTCAGTATATAAATTATTGCATGCTAATGAACCCAGCTTTTCTGGAATTAAGGATTCTTTACCAAAGCTATAAAACTAAAAGTTGACACATTTACTTAATGGATTTATATGATTTATTTTGGTCATATGTTATAAAATTGGAATGTTTTAATTATTGCATATAGGCTGTTTTTAACTAAAAAATTGCTTCTGGAGAAATGAATATTTTGTTTTCTTTCTTTTTATATGCTTATTTGAAAATTTATTTTCGATCTATATTAATTAATGGTTTGTGCATTCGGTAATGTTTGGAACTTAAGGCTTTATTTATTACTTGCCTCAAAAAGTTCCAAGAATTCATTTATTGAAATTAGTGCGTCTGAAAACCATTTTGGAGAATTTTACCCTGCAATTTAAAAGATCATTGTAATAAATATATTGAAAATAATAGAAAATTATTCTTTTAAATTAAAATAATAACCATAATTTAATTGATCTTGGGATTATATTTTTTCAAATTAGATGAAATTATTGGATAATTTTAATTAAATATTCCATGTTAAAATATGAGTTTATATAGTAATGAAAGAAGCATGCTGAAAAGGAATGTAATTTTTTTTTTATTTTCTTCAGTTTAAAATATTTTTAGCTTTAAATCAGTTAATATTAATAGGTTAGATAAGGACATTTAATGTGCTCTGGAATGCATGGGCATTTGTAGTTTTTTATAGTTTCTTTGTGAAGTACCTTTTGTTTAAAATAATGCCTTGTTTAAGCTCAAGAAATTAAAAGTGTCCCTCACGCTTCTTGGATTTGAAAATCATTTCTGCCTGAGAAACAGAATTTTTTTTACTCTAATAAACTTCAATTTAAGTATATGCTAGCTATTATTCTTTGTTATTAATTCACAGAATTAACTGAGCAACATAGCTAACGATGGTTATCCTGTCATAGAGTAATTATCAAACAAAACCCTGAATTACTTCTGAACTCTTATAGCAACAGAAATCTGGAAGAATAGTAAGTTGTTAAGAAAACGATGTCTAACTTTTGAGAGTATATTTTGGAGATGATTTTGTAGTGTCTGTACATTACTAATGAGATTCAGTCAAAATTGTTGAAGGGGATTCAGCTTTGGAGACTCCGTTAGTATCTTTGAGATCCTTAAATGGATACAGATAATAACATTCACTTTCAAAATACATTTGCACCAATTGAGCTTTATGAATTAGGGTTTAAAAAATATATCAACTCTGCCCAAAGAAATTCCAAATAACCTTATCTGTATACCATCAATCTACAGCATTAATTAGAATGTCTGAGATATCTGATAAAATATCCTTTAATTATTTTTCTCTCTACGCTGAGGAATGTCTGGAATCCAAATTTATAGCATGAAAGGACTTATATAAAATGAGAACAGCAACTCAGATCATGATAATGAGCTAGCTTCTCAAATTTCTTTTTAATTTACTAAGTTGGCATATAAAACTTTTTATATATTGTCAGATGAGAAATGGTAGTTTTTTGCCATTTTAAATTTCTCATTGCTGCGGTATTGAAATTTTATCTTGCTTTATAGAAAGAAGCCAGTGTTCAGCCATAATTGGTGTCCTTTGTCATCTTTATTTAATTTAGCTGCGACTCTGGCAAACTGCAACATTTCTTATGAAATCTGTTACCACCTATAAGGTGGTCAATTTCATACTCCTGTTTATTCCTGTTTAAGAATTGTGTTGTCTTCAGGTTTTTATATTGCTATTTTAGATGTTTCAAACGTGTTAGATATGAGGATTGGAAAACATGTTATTCTTAACATTTATCAACTGGATCCTCTAGTTGCTTCTTAACTGTATCCAGACCTGCCAACTCTCCCTTGCTCTTAGGGGTATTGTGAACTCTCCAGCTTTTAAAAATTTCTCCCGATTCTCACCAATTTCCTCCCGCTTTGTAGTATTTTTGAGAAATCGGAGAAAAAAATAGTAATAATAAACAAATCAGTAAAAGAGCGACGAAAGAAAAGTCCAGCACTTGCTGTGACCACATTCTCCTCAAATTTTGAATGTGTGATGCCATTCCCTATGGATTCTTGATTAGCTCTTTGCCACAGTATCATTTCCAAGCTTGTTGACTATTGCCATGGGTTTTCGGTGCATGCACTGCTTTGACTGTTTAGTGCGCTAGGGAGAATTTGTTTATCTCTTCTGTCTATCTTGTGGTGTTAGGGGTATTGCCGAAATATTTATTTAAAATTTTTTTGTGTGTGCATTTCTTTTTCCACCAGTCCAGATCTGATGTCATCAAGAACATCTAAAAAGAAATACCAGACTGTATTTACCAAGGCCTATTCCAAGGAATATTCGTTTATTATCGCTTCGAAAAAAGATAAATCGTATGTATTTTGTACCATTTGCACGTTTGAGTTTTCAATTGCTTCCAGCAAAATCTGCAACAACTTCTTCTTTAAAGGAGTAAAAGTACATTATCATGTTATTTGTAAATAGGACTTATTTGTAAGTAGAACTCAACTGTAAATGTAAATAAAAACTATAATCAAGAAATATATATATGAAGAAATGTAAATCCATAAATTAACGTTCTGAAGTGCAAAAAAATATATAGGTAAGTCAATTTTTTATAATGGTAATACTGTCTAGATATAAAATATGTATGGAAGAGTGAGGACTAAAAAGTGTGCTTTAAAAAACTGATCAGATTATTTTAAAACCCAGCTAAGTAATTTTTAAAAATCAATACTTTTTATTTATCTTGTAAAAAAATAAAATTTTGAGAAAAATATAGCCAAAATAAAAGATTGTCTCATTAGGCCCCTTCCACCTTATTTATGCATGAGTTAAATAAAGTAAATGTTAGCCCTGCAGAACATTTGTGATCATGTATGTATAATTGAAAACGTCTCCCTCTTTGTCAAATCTGGAGGTTGGCAGGTCTGTGCATCTAAATTATTTTCTGACAATAAGTTCTCCGTAAGTACTCTGAAGCCTAAAAATTTTTTTCTTAGTTTTATTCTAGTTTTTGATGTTTTATGAAACGTATTTTAACATTTGAACTGAAATCATGTTTTGGCTTGATACCCCATGCCACGTAAAATGTGAAAAATGCTGACTTCTTTTTAGTTGAAGTGAGTCAAATCCATGCTAGCTGCCTTTAAGGTCACATTCAACAGATGGAATGTGTTTCAAGAAAAATTACTTAATTTTTTTTATTGGAATTGAATTTATGGGGTGTCGAACACCCCCTTGTGCGCCCTCGCGTCAGGTTTATTTGTTTAGTTGAGTGAACATGTTATGGATAGGAGGATAATGCTGTCTCGCTATTTAAGTTTTGGTGAGGAAGCAAGTGAACTCGAGACCATTCTATACATCTAAAGTGGAGATTTTTGCAGGTACCAAGACTTATAAACGGATAACATTGCAAGTGAAAAATGTCATGAGAGTGATGAAAAGTTATATAATTCTGGATGTAATGTAACTGTAATCAGCTAGTACATGTCTTATTGCTGTTACAAAAACGTATTTGAAGAAAAAGCTTATAGTTAAAATGGGGAAATGAGAAACTATAATTATAGGAATTAATGGGAAAAACAGAATTGAATTATGCTCTAAATTTATCAGATCTAAAGAATCTGCAGAATTCTTTATTTGGATTTCTAAAAAAAAAAAAATATTCCTATGTACCCAAGAAAATTAGGAGCAGTATTTTGCTATCCACATTGTATAAAAAATGTTTTTTTTCTTTTCTTAAATAAAATTCCCGTGTCTTGCCCAGCAAACCGTTCAGTGACTGGTCTGATCACGGGTACGGAGGTAAGAGACGGCGTTCTGTATAAAAATGGTTAAATTGATGATTCTTTTCTATAAAAAAATGTTGAAAACTTGTGCGTAAGAAATATACTTTTCCTATTTGTTTGCAATGCGCTGAATGAAATATTGTATTAGTTACTAAATTTTTCGTTTTAAAAATTTGTTATTGTTTAACTAGAACTGTTTGCATGGATCATTTGGAACAGATATAGCATAAAATTCTTTTCAGTTTTGCTTAAATAGCGAAATAATGAATCGGAGTGTCGCGCACACCCTTGCGCGTCTTCATGCTCTTCGTTGCGCGTATTCTCCTGGGTTAATGTTTCCCTAATTTCTTAATTTTTTTCTGTGTGCACTAATCCTGTCTTTTAGTTTCATCTTTTTAATCATTCATTTTTTGAATGTATTAGTAGAAAAGGTCAAAATTTATCCTGTATATTTATATTATTTGGGTTATATGTATACATAACTGAATTTGTATACATGACCCATACATAAATTGCACAGTAGATAAAAGGAAAATTCCCCCAGGTCTACATTGTCAAATTGAAACAAGTTCCATGTTCCTGAATGAAATTAACTTTAAATGTGTATCTTTTAATATTTATTTATTTGCCTTTGAGGTATTTAAAGTTATTTTGGTAGTGAGTATAGATATTCTGTTAATAAAATTCTTTTTTGTTGATGATGTATGTAATTTATGCTTCTGTTGTTTTCTTACTAAATGAAATGCTTCTTTTCTATAAACTTGTAAATTAATAATATAAAAAATTGCATTTTCGAAATATTATTTCAAAATTGAGAATTAACATGTTGACCTATCCTTACACCCATAATTGTTGGACTTTTCACATTCCAGTTGTCTGTTAAGTTGTTAAAAGTGTAGAAACTTAGCTCAGCATGAAGTTTATGAGGAATATTCTGTAAATTCATAGATTCTTCTATGTTTCCAAGCTTAAATCAGTTGTTTCATTTTATAAGTAATTAATAGCTAACTGAGATAATCACACTTCTTGAATAAATATTTCTTTGTACACGAATGAATTTATTATGTGTTTAAGATATGATTGCTTTCTTCTATTTGAAGTGTGACTTTGCTTTTATTCTCAGTTTTGAAATCTCTGCTGTCAGCATTAGGGCATTTCTACATTTGTTCTTGAACCTTGGAAAAAATGTAGCCCTTTTTATGTTGAGACTAGTAGATTAATAATGGTTGATATCTATATCTAGTTATTGAATGAATTGCGTTTTTGCAAACCTCACATCTGCAACTTTTTATTATTGAGAGTTTTGTTCTATCTTAACTGTTGTCTCTTCTTTTAGTAAAGCATATGTTGTGTTTACATAATATGGTATTAACTTCAGGACACTTGCTTCTACTATCTTAGTAAGCTAAAAATATGAATTAGATCTATACTTCACAGGATTAATTTTCCTTTTGAAAATTTCTGAAGTTTTGAACAGAAATTTCTTTAAGACATTGAATTTAAATTTCTTCTTTCTTTTAATTCATCAAAATGGTAGAAAAATAACTTACTCAAAAAATTCTCAGCTAACCTGTTATGATTGAAAATACAAGTAATTTGAAAAAAAGCAACCCTTCTTTTAAATGATATCATACATTTCCCAGACAAAGTATTTTTGCAATGTTTTTATATACAGGGTGATTATAATTAAAGTTGCACTTTCAAAAGGCTGTAAAAAAAAAAAAAAAACACTGGTCAGAATGACCTGATATTTCATCTTAAGTATAAGGTGAAGCTATGAGAATTTGTTTTGCAAAAGAAAAAAAAAAGTTCAAAAGTTAACCAATAGATGGTGCTGTAATGGTGTGATAAGAAACAAAAAAACGATTGCTTTAAAAGATATGCTAATTAAAAGATGTGACATGTTGTTGTGGCACTCTTTGTTCAAAGCCTATCCACGACGACAAGGTGGTGTCACAGCACATAGGAAAAAAATCGTTTTTTAATTGCCCTAGACAAAAACCTTAGAAAAAGCTAAAGTGAAATCTGTTTTTCATTGTCCTTAGGCCCAAAACCATAGAAAAAGCAAAAAATGAAATCGGTTTTTAATTGTCCCTAGGCCAAAAACCGTAGAAAAAGCAAAAACTGATGAAACCATCAAGAAAAGGAAGTCGGTTCGACTTGCTTAAAAAATGTTCAATATGCTGTCCACCATTTTCTCCTATGAGCTGAAAGCGCAAAACAGCATGTTCCACGACAGATCAGAGTGTTTCAGTGGTGATATTGTGAATGTGTTGCATGATGCAGTTTTTCAACTCGGCTAAGTTTGCAATTGGACCCCTGTACACAACATCTTTTTGGTAACCCTACAGCCAAAGTTGCAAGGGTTCAGGTCAGGTGATTGTGGCGGCCAGGCTGTTGGGAAATGTCGAGTGATAATTCTGTCATTTCCAAAATGCAGATTCAACAGCTGCTTCATTGGTGTTGCAATGTGTGGAGGAGCGCCATCTTTCATTAGAATTGTGCTATCCACACATCCGTGCTGTTGAAGTGCTGGTATGAGTTGTTTGTTCAAAATAGATTCATAATGTGCCCCATTGACTGTACAGGACCCGAAGGACCAATCTCCTCGAAAAAGAAAGGGCAAACGATAAATGCTGCCGTAAACCCGCACCACACAGTGACCTTTGGAGAATGAAAAGGCAATGGTTACATTTGGAACAGATTCTCGCTTGCCCATATTCTGCAATTTTGAGTATTGACAAAACCTTGGAGACGGAAATGGGCTTCGTCTGTCCACAAAATGTTCCATGGCCATGCATTGTCCACTTCCATTGGAGCAAGAAATTGCTGTGCTAAAGCTTCTTGTTTTGGCAGATTAGCAGGAACCAACTCCTGAACATGTGTAATTTTGAATGGATAGCATTGCAGGATGTTTCGTAAAATTTTACAAACCGTGCTGACAGGTATGTCTAAAGTTCGGGAAATTCCGCGTGCACTGCACTTTCCTAAAGCACTGCATAACACTTCCTGCAATGCTGTAGCCACATCCTCCACTGATGTCGAAGCAATTGATTTCCTCCCTCTGCCACATTTCATGTCAATTGAACCCGACTCTTCGAATTTATCAATCATCTTCTTAAGACCAAATGCAGTCATCGGACCAGAGCCGCTTCTTAAACCCTTTAATGTCCGGAATTTCTTCAATACAATTACCGCTCAGTCACCGTTCTTGTAAAAAAGCTTAACAAGCAGAGCACGATCCCTCAATGATAGAGTCACGACTACTTTCTCAGACGCAGAATAACTGCATGTTCCCCGCCTTTTTATCACAAGTGTAATGTGCAGTGCGCATGCCCCATCTTCTAATTAGCATATCTTTTAAAGCAGTCATTTTTTAGCATCTTATCACAAGTACAGCGCCTTCTATCTGTCAACTTTTGAACTATTTTTTTCTTTCACAAAACAAATTCCCACTGCTTCACGTATACTCAGTTGAAATATCGGGTCATTCTGACAATGGTTCTTTTTACTTTCTCGTATACGAAGTATACAAAGAGAAAGTATTGTAATCGTCAAAAAATTCGAACTCGAGATTTTGACGAATCTCCACGTTTTAGACCTCCCTGATTCCGAAAAACACAATTTTGGAATTATGTCTGTCTGTGTGTGTGTCTGTGAACACGATAACTCGAAAACTATTAAGAACTCACGAGGATGAAATTTGGTATGTGGTCTTTAAACATAATTTGTAGGTTTCTATTAAATTTTGGACAAAATCCGTCAACGGGAAGTCTGTCTGTATGTATGTTTGAGGTCATGCGAACGCTATAACTCAAAAACTTGAAAAGCCAGATGGATAAAATTTTATACACAGTTTTATCGTCCTGAATGTAGGTACGTATAAAATTTTGGGCCAAATCCGTCAAAGGGTTGACTGTCTGTCGGTCTGTATAATCGCATACTTGTTCAACTCCCTGCGCATGCCTACTAGTGGCAATGCCTGTGCAAGGAAGGGACGCTCCGAAACTTGGCAGTTTGCCAAAAAGAAATTCTGGAGTGATTTTGTAAGGAAGCAAACATTTAGGGAGTCTCGCCAGGTCCTGTTGCGCAAAAGAATGAGCAGAGGATTTGAATTTGTTTTGATCCGTCAAACACGCGTGGTTCCAACTTTGGTTTACTTGCGACGGAAGTTTATTTGACGTCTTTTATTATTCTAGTTTTCTCTACATGTGTTAGGAGTATACGAGAAAGTTTAGGGGAGACCACTCCCGCTGGTTTTACAGCCTTTTGAAAGTGCAACTCTAATTATAATCACCCTGTATATCTCAATATAGGAGTTTTGCTGATGTCTTTAAAACATATTTAGTATTTTAGCAATGATTGGATTGTTGTTGAAAAAAGTGAAGAGCAAATAGCAGTTAATCATTAAAAAAAGAAGCATTCAAACGCACTTAATTATTATGCCCATGATTTGATTTATTTGAGTTTATTGAAGGATAATTATTAGTTTAATTTGTTTAATGTTTCTTGTGTTTGCTGGAAAGACTTTTCAGTTTCTGTTACTTTGGTTTAAAAACATGACGTTACATTTGATAAAAAGTGCATTTTGCAAGTACCCCAAAACTGTAGATTTATATCAAATTTTGTAAAAATCTGTCTACAGATGTGATATCTATCTATTCACATTTATGGAAGCACAAAAATTCAAAAAAGCATAAAGTTAAATTAATGAGGTTCAGACTGTGATTCATAGTTGTGTGCATGAAAAGATTGTAAATTTTATAGTAGTATTCTCTAATTTATGATTATATATAATAAATAAATGTAGAAAAGTATGTTCATAAAAGTCTATGTAATTAAAGTAAATTGTCAAAGCTATATTGCAGAGTATAAGATTTTTTCGGTCATTTCAATATTACATGTGTATGTATATATAATCTAGCAGTTGAAAAGTAAATTGGAGGGAAAGGAGAAGAAAGCCAGGAAAGGAAATTGTAGTTAGAAAGAAAATCTGTAGTCTCCATGCTTAATTAGAAATAATGTTTTGTTCATTTTCACTTTTTGACTGTTTGGTATTTTTTGCTGGAGAAAGGAGATTTACTACTGTAGAAGTGGTGTTGAATTTGAAAAGTATGATGGTTGTAAGCTGTTCTGTGAAATGAAAAATGTCTTGCTTGTATTCAATGATTAGTCATCGAAACTTTTTTGTACTAAAAAGTGAAATAGATCAGTAAAAATTGCTTTGAATAGTGCTGTAACTATGTAAGTGCAATAAGATTTACTATCTTATGGCCTGGAAAAAATGTAAGAACCCTTATATGGTATGAATTTCTATCGAATATTGTTGCTGAAGATATAAAAATAGAATTTGCACAGACCCCATGAAATGCCTTTTTAAAATATGTCTGGATTATGAAATGGACAGTGTTTGATATTATTATGAAATATGTTATTTGAATATTAGCTTGTAGCTTATTATTGTATACATAAAATTTTTAATTTGAGCCTTTCTATATGTGATACATTTTTTTAAAATGGTAATATAGTAGTATTAATATGAAGTCAGCATCTCATTATTAAATGTTACATTTAGGTTAAGATTTTTTAATGAACTAGGTGCACTTTATTGTGAAAATTTCTTGTATCTAATATTAATGGATATGGCTCAGGGAAAGGAATGGCTTCTCTAATCTTCAAATATAATATTCTTGAGTTGCATACAAAGAGAACTGTACAAAAATATAATAATAAAGAATTGGAAGCTATTTTTTCATGAGTCTTTTTATCCATTTGAAAGCATTTAAAATATTGTAGGTTTTTACAAATACCTGTCTTAACTTTAGGAATAGGCATGATGGAGTATTAAATACATTCTGATATGTCATCTCATGGTGGAGGTGGGGCTTCCCTTCCCCACTCTCACAGCAGTCCTAGTGGAATGTATCCTACACCATCTTCTCCAGAAAGTCGGAGTTTAGGAAAGAGACTTACTGTGCAAGTTCATTTTCTTGATGATTCAGTTGCTTCTTTTAACATCCAGGTAAGTTTATGATATATGCATATAACTGAAGAATTTTGTTTGCTTTTTTTTTCTCATGGATTATTATTTATAATTCAATAGTCATTTCCATATCTATGCTGCCCTCGAAATGTTTTTAACAAAGGTGTTATATATTTTTAGATAAAAGGTTAATTCTAACAAAAATAATAGTGACTTCTACACAGTAAGTACATGAACAGTTATAGTTGAAATTGTAGGATTTGCAATTAAAATTTTTTGAGAATAAATCTTGTACAATCTTATGAATATTCATTCCTTTTACTTATACTCTGAAAATGACTAGAGAATTAGGTGTAATTCAAATCAACCACATCAAATCAACCAATGGTAGGGACTTCATGTCTTTGGATTTTTATTTATTTTTGGCTCAGATGTAGTACTAGTACATAAGATAAAAAATACAAATTTTCAGATATTCTGAATCATTTTTTTCTGAGTTTTGAAAATTTCATAATCTTTAAATGGCTGTAACCCAAGAACAATTTGACCTAGATATCTGAACTTTGTGTCATTTTGTTCAGTTTTGTATGTTATTTCATAAAATATGTAACACAAAGTTATTTAAAAAATAATTTTTATTTAAAAGAATTAAAATTTGTTAAAAACTCAAAATAAGAATTTTTAAATTTTTTTGTGAAAAAAAATGATTTAACATCATTTTAGCAACATTTATGCCAAATTTCATGATGGTATTCCTTAGGAATTATAAAGAAAAAAAAATATTTTCTTTATCAATTTTTGTATAATTTCTATTAAAAAGCACATGTGCTGTTAAAGCACTATTTGAGTGTAAAAAGTATCCTATTCATATTAAAAATTCTAATATTTTTCATTCATGCTAGTCAGGCTAGGGTAGTAGAAGATTTTGGCAATCAAAATAACACATAAAGGAGTTATCCCCAGCCTTCTGAAGCACTTGAGTAAGTGAAGGACGGTCATCGCCACAGTAGTTGGAAACCGAGATCGGAGTCCTAACATCCATCACCGGCCACAACCCAACCCCTATCGAAGGGGCTGCATCTCATCATCAGAGTAGAGGTAACTTAACATCTCACCATTACTATACCCCCAGGAGACTGTTACTTATCTGGCAGCTTCTCATCCATGTACTCGCCCCCCCCCCCCAAGGAGAGAGATAATCAAAATAAGTTGCACTCAAGCAGCAACGAGTTTGGAGTCAAGTTTGTCTTCTCAGATACTCAAAACTACTCTTAATCCTTTAACTGGTTTGCCTGTATAGTTTACGGGCTACCCAAAATTTGCCCGTATGCAATACGAGCATCAATATTTTCTCCTTTCCTTTTCTGGTTTGCTTTGAGGCCGCGATGGCCTAGTGGTAAGGTCTCGACTTTGGGGCCGGAGGGTTCCAAGTTCGAAACCCGATTCCACTGAAGATCCGCCGTGTATGGGGCCTGTTGCACATTAAATCATACGTAGTGGTCAAACGTCCTTTCGTTGGTGTGGCGTGGAAGTTTGGAGAGGGGGTGCCAGCTCAGGTGTCGTCCTTGTCATCTGACCGAGGTTCAAAATTACGAGGTCCATCCCAAAATAGCCCTCTTGTTGCTTCAAAATGGGACGTTAATATAACTAAACTAAACTTTCTGGTTTGCTTGTATTTTTAATTCTTGTAACAACACTATCAACATTCTTCAACAGATGGCGTAGCTCTTTTCCATGTCACTGAAATGCTTTCCGTCCGGGTCTTTCGTTGAAAGTTTTTTTTTTTTTCCCATGCCAAAGAACAGAAACGGGAATTGTATGCAGCAAAAAAATGTCTTTTTTATCAATGCTCCTGGTAAAAAAAATTGACCACTTAAGAGATTTAAAAATATATATATATTTATTATCATTATAAATTTGTATTAATATTAATTGCATATTTTATACATCTGGATTATAATAAGGATTTTGTGCAAAAACTCAGGCAGGATTGTTGCATTTAACATGCATTTACTGTTCACACAGCAGCAAGTTTTGCTAAAAAAACTATCCTATCTATACTCCAGGGAAAAGACATATCTCTGTTTGAGACCTACAGTTTGTCTCTCTGCCTTATGTCACTTCAAGCCATGCTTAATTATCTTGTGTCATATGTCACATTATTTTATGTCATATAATCACAATAACTCACTACCTCAAAGAAGATCGCCTGAGCAGCTATCACCGAGTGGCAGTCATTTACAATCCATCACCCACTGTGACAATAAATGGGTCGTCAAAGGAACATCTTTTCAACTTTTCCAGTGGGGAGTGAAAAACTTGCTGTCTATCACATTTTTTTTTATGTGAATAATGAAGAATATGTTAAAGAAGAGAAGTTTTTGAAATTAAGATTTGAAGAAGCTGTGGCAGTTGTTGGAACTCAAAAATTTTATGTATCCATTCTCTTCAACAAGGACAAAGTCTAAACAAAAACATATTCTTTTTCTGATAGTACAGAAATTTGCAAAGTTTAGATCAGCCCTCATGATGAAGACATTCTGTTTGAAGAAATTGTTGGGTATGTCGCTTTTGCCTATGACATTGAGTGGTGGATAGCAATTGTTTTTTCAAAAGATCAGGCAGGGGAAGAAGTTAAAGTTTCTTTTCTTCATTCAAGTGGACTATTGCCATTATTCTTTTATCCAAGAAAAGCAGACGTTTTTACAGTACCCAAAAACTTTATTTTATGTAAATTATATCCAATCACTGCAACAGGCAAAACATATCAAGTCCCAAAAGAGGAGATGGCTAGTGTAGTACATTTATATTAGACTAGTAGTATGCTCACGGCATTGCCTGTGGAATCACGACTTCAAAAAATGGGGGTGAAAAAAAACAAAAAAAAACCGCCCACAGTGACATGAAAAAGCTCTGAAAACAAAGGATACACATTATTGATTTTCCCACTTATTTTTCTATGCGATAATGACATTTCAATGTAGATAAACAATACAGAGTACATTAATCCAAAACAACATTAAAAAATTGCAACGTGAAAATGATTATTATACAGCAAGTAAAATATGCAAGACATAAACACGTTAAGATACTGCCGAAAATAATAATTGAAGTCATTCAGTTGAAGGTTATGACATATCCTGCGCTGTGCTCCGTCAGCCATTGAAATTGCAACATTGCATGTTGGAAAGGCTCTGGAGAAACTTCTGCGGGAGAATGCTTCCTAGAGAAAAATATATTTCAACTGACCAGGAAAAAATAAATAAAATAAAAAAAAAAAAACCGGAAAAGGCTATTTTAACCGTTCTTGTTTTAAATATGACAGAACCGTTCCAGTTATAAGCTGAAAAAAATTGAAAATAATGGTGTTATTAGAACGACGGATGCAGCAAATTTAAAAACAAAATAAAATTTCGATTGTAAAACTGACTATTTTTTAAAAATTTCTCAAAATTCAGTAAATTACATTTGAAGCTCAAAACAAATTTCATTAGAAAGAAAATTGTTTGTTCTATCCGATGGTGCATCGATTATTTTTCAACTATCATTAGAAAAGATACTACAGCCATAAACGTCCCGAAAATGACCCAAAACAACACAAAACATTAAATAAAAAATTTTCTAGTTTAAATTTTAAAATTTCGGCTTCAAAGTGCATTGAATCACCATTACGACTATCTGTGTGCCAAATTTCATGGTTGTAAGTGCGATAGATTCGTCTGGACATCACACACACAAACATTGCCTTTTATAAGTATAGAAGAAAAAATACCTGTACTAAGATTTGAAAGGGGTTTCCATTGTGGCAAAGTTAGTATGTAATTTAGAGGTAAATAAACAAGTATTGCAAATTGTAACTACCTTTTACAATACAGTTTAAAGCCAATGAATTTTATATCCCAATAATTGAAATATTTTTATCTCTTCCTCTGGAAGAATATTTTGTAGGATTTGTTGTTAAAGGGTATAAAACTTATAATTTAGTTTTTGATTAATTAGGTTATTCTTAAATTTACCTACCTTGCATCATTTCCTTGTAAATAACCCTTCAGGCTCAAACAAAGCTTATTTATTTTTTTTTTTACAGAATTTGCATGAACATCAATAAAGAAAATATTTTTCTACTGTGATACCATAGGAGTACCATCATGAAATTTGACATAAATGTTGCTAAAATGAGGCTAAGTAAATAATAATAATAAGAAGAAGAATTCAAAAAAATTATTGTAAATTCCAAGTTTTGAAAAATTTAAATTTATTTTTTAAAATAAAATTTAGTGTTTAAATAACTTGGTTATGTTATATATTTTATGAAATGCCATAAAAAACTGAACAAAATGATACAAATTTCAGCTCTCCTGGTCAAATTGTACATGAGTTGCAACCGTTTAAAGATTATGAAATTTTCGAAATTTCAAAGTTTATTAATTCGGAAACAAATGGCTGAAAAAACAAAAACAAAAAACAAAAAAAAAAAAACTTCACTGTTTTCATCTTGGAAGTAAGTACAACAAACAGGCAGAAAATCATTATAATTTAAAACATTGACTTAACATTTTTTTATTGGTATATTTAGCATGGAATTAATTACACATAGCCCCTAATTATGTGTTGGTTCACTTTTAGCTTTGATTACTACCAAAATTCATCTGGAGATGGTGCTAGTGTCGTTCTGTAGGAATGCTAGCCTGTATTGGTATAATGATAGCACTGAGTTCTTTTAATGGAAATGATCATCATTCATTTACCATTTCAAGTGTTGATGTGATTTTCCCATTTTGTCCAACAAATATGCTCATTAGGATTCATATCAAAGGACTGAGCTGGCCATGGAAGGAATGTGAACTCAGAATTATTCTTCCCTTGAATTATCAATAAAAAACAATTGTGGTCAATGATAAGAGCCTAATGGTCTGCTAAAAGTGACCATCTCCATCAGATATCATCACTGTCGTAAATGAGTATATATGATAAGCATTAATGCTGGAGTAGATTGTGGTGTTCAGAGCTATTTCCAGACACAATATGAAATATAAAATATCTGGGAATGATGACTTAACATTAGTCAAGAGGGTTCCATGAACTTGTCCAGTTTATGCCATATTCTTACCCTACCATCTGTATGATGAAGCAGGGAACAAGATTTATTGGACCTAATGACCTTTTCCCAGTTGTGTTCCAATTTTACTGCTTCTTGTCCTAATCCATTTCTTCCTCCGCAAAGATACTCTGGACAGTCTCCTATTATAAAAACCCTTCCACTGTAAAATCAGTATACTATATTGTTATCCTCCTGTTGCTATGAGCAATTCGTGTGGCCCACTTTTCATTTTTTTTTTTTTTGCTTACCAAGATTTTCCATCTGGAGTTTTCCTTATTTGAATTTTTTTCTTCTCATCTACTGCTTTCTAACATCCAAGATTCTGTTGTGTGGAAAATCTGAGAACTAAAGCCTTTTCAGAGCTACTAGAAGAGTTTCTTCTTGCAACCACAAGTCTTATCCAGTTCGAATTCACTTGTATAATCATCTTACCCATTTTCACATTGCATAAATATATCACGATATACCGGGTGAGTCAAAATAAATGCGTTGATTTCAAAGCTTGACAGTGCTACAGGTACTTGCTGTATTTATTTGAACAATACATTACTTCAAAAATAATATATTCAAGTTTTGAATGCATGCTTCAAAGATGTTCAGTATACCATAAATTTGACTATTTTTGTTAGAAGAAATATCTTTTTAGTAACTTTTATGTCTTGTAAAAAAAGAGGGGTTCAATTACTGCTGTATAATCAATTATTCCATTGTGCTTCAATTTTTTTTTCTTGTAAGAGTGAATGGAATATTGTGATTATTTTATTTTCACTCCTTTTCACTTTCTTTAAGCTAATGTAGGAAAATAAAAAATAATGAAGAGGTTTTATTTTTTTTCTACTGAAGTGGATTTTGTTAATAGGTCTCATGCAAGAGTAATGAAATTTTATTGTTAATGCTTATAAAAATGAATAAGTGAATTTTTTTTTGAAAAAACACACATATAGATCCATCTACTTACATCTTCTGCAAATATTTTCCATTCTTGTTTTATGATCCATAAAATGTTTTTTTCTAACCATCTCTTCCTTTCATGGAGATGAAATGAACAAGTTTTTTGTTTTATTTATATTAAAATGCCTTAACTACGTAATTCCAGTGTTAATGCCTTAGTCAATGGAATCTTCAAAGCGGAAGTCCAAAAGTATAGCAAATAAAGTCAAGGTTTTTAATGTAAGTAAACAAAACAGAAAACTCGTCCATACAGAGGCTGTTTGCACATTTTTTAGACGATTTTGTTTCACTGCAGGAAACAATGTTCATGGAAAAATTTATTTTCACAAGTTATTTTTGAAAGCATAAGTTATTGTCTGCTACCTAAAAGTTGTTTACATGCATAATGACGCTTTTAAAGAAATGATGGATGGAAGGTTATGTTTTCGCTCTTTATGAAGAGAGTTATTCTTATTCAATTATTCAGAGATGCTGTGAAAACCATGTGTTAATAAAATTCCCCTTCAATTTCTGGGCCAAGTCTGTCCTTACGAGAGTGACATTGGCGCCGGTGTCCACTAACATCAAACAAGGGATACCGCAAATGGATCCTTCCAAGTAGAATCCATTTCTTCCTCCGCAAAGTGCGGAAACTTTTAGTCCTTCTTCAGGGGCTTTATTGAGAAAAGGCAGCCTTCGCCCCGTAAGACGGCCATACATTAGTTTTCCTGGTTGGGAGAAATTGTCTGGCACTCCCTCTGTACGTGCCCCTTTTTGTTACACTTCCAGCAAGTCACGTTCGGATTTCGTCGAGAAGTGTTCCTCTTCCCAGTAACATGACTGTTTAATAATTTTTCCAAAGTTTTCAATAAACAGTTGAATTTTTCATCTTTTTCTTTCCCGGTACCATCCTCTATTTCTATCGATCTTACATTTCGGGATGTTTTGGAAACAGTTTTCGCAGCCTCATACTTCATGCTATATGCCAAGGCTGATTTCAAGTCTTTGGCATCCATCAACCTTGTTGCGTGCTGAGTATCTTCATCTCTGATAGCGTCGACAAAGTACTGGGCTGCTAGGCTGTCTCGGACATCCTGAGGGCACTCGGCGTAGGCCAGGCTCATTAGTCGCTCCACATCGGCGGCTAATACCTGAAGGCTGTCTCCTGGCTTCTGCAGTCTCGTCTTCAATTCAGTCCTATAAAACTGAGTAAGGTGACTGTCTCCGAATCGGGCTTCTAGAGCGTTCTCGATGGTCATAAGGTCCGTCAACTTATTAGAAGGTATTCCCTGAAGGACTTCCGCCGCTGATCCTCGGAGAGAGGCCACAAGTTGACTGGCTTTCACACGATTATTCCATCCGTTCGCAGAGCTCACAACGTCAAACTGAGTTTTGAAAACAGTCCAAGACGTTTGTCCGTCGAATGTCAGGGGTTTGACCGTTGGTCTGGAATACGTGAGGTCTGGGTTTGCCGGGAAATTGATTGGTCTGTCCTCGAGTTCACTGAGCCTCTTCTCTAGGTCGCTGATCTTCACTTGAACTTTTTCTTTGACTTCCTCTATCTTTCCTTGTACTTTGTCTTCCATTTCCTCTATCTTGCCTTGTACTTTGTCTTCCACTTCCTCGATCTTCCTTTCAACCTCGCCCTTTACCTCTCCAATCTCTCTTTTCACGCTTTGGACATCTTCTTCTATTTTCTCTATGCAACTGTTGACATGATCTTTAATTTCTCCGACTTTACTTTCAACATGTGATTGGATCTGATTCTTCATTTCTTCTTGTTCTTTTCTCATTTCTTCTTGTCCTTTTCTCATTTCTTCTTGTCCTTTTCTGATTTCTTCTTGTCCTTTCTCCATTCTATCCTTCATTTCTTCTTGTCCTTTCTCCATAGATTTCTTCATCTCGGCCAGCAGAGCAAGTAGATCAGCGTTATCAGCCATCCTTGTCTGAGATCTCGTTTTCACCATACACAAATATCCCACTTCTGGACACCAGTGTTGCACTAAATCTTACCGTGGGTGTATGGTGTAAACAGTCCAACATGCAGGATAATGGAGAATGAAGGTTTATTTACAAATATACAGGAAAACACGTAGCACAGGTACAGGAAACAATAGTCCTTGCACAGATTACCAATGTAAATAGACAACAATTCACAGGTAATGACAGTTCAGCGCTTTGATATCTAACAGCACAAACAGTCAGCAAATAACTAGTCTCGATAATAACAGCTCAGCTCACCAGCTGATTAGCTCACACAGCAGATAGAACTCCGAAGACGTTTACGCTTCACAGTAACCAGTCGTTCAAAGACGCTGTTGTATTCCAAACGCAGTCTTATATACTCTCCCCGTTAGGCCGTGACGTCACATAGAATTTTCATGAAAATCCTAGATCTTGGCCCCTAATAGAAATATCGAGAAAAGGGTTGCATTTTCGAGAATAATCTATTTGTCGCAAAGGTCGCCAAATTTGTCGCCAAGTCGCCAAAATGGTCGCCAAGTTTGTCGCCAAGGTCATGCGTGCCACGAGAGTCGCTGAGGTCACTCCATGCTTCACCTTGTAAAACCCTCTTCCCAACCATAAGACCTGCACTGCTGGGAAGCGACTTTCCATGACTGTAACACATGGTTATTCGATATCTAAGGCCATGATAGGTAATATTGTTAATTAGAAAGGAAAAAATCGTTCAAGTCTGGCTTAAAGTGAAAAAATAGTTCCAAATATGTATCCAAGGAAAAAAATGTGGTTCTTCAAATAGTAAAGGTGATATCTTTAATGTTAAAAGAAAATCCTCCAAGTCAAAGATTTGTTGCAAAATCATTAAAATGCTGAATATCAACTGTAAACAAAATTATTAACACTGATTTGAATCTAAAAAGGGCAAAAAAAAAAAAAAAAACTGTGCATCGTCTTTCTCCATGTCATATCGCAGAATGCAGGAATGCTTTTTGAAAATCATTTATCTGGAGAAAAAAGGAAAAATGTTGGAACAATAGATGAAGCATGGATCTATTTAAATGGCCGCAAGAAAAGATCAATCCATTATCATTAAAGAGGAGAAAAAATCTGAAAACATGGTTCAAAGAATCTAAAAGTTTTTCTAAGGGATTTATGATTGTTGCTAATTTTTCATATAATGGCAAAATATAAGTAAAGAGAGTGGAGAAAAATGTTAAGATCAACTCCACATACTATCAGGAACATATTTTATCCCCAATCTTCAAATATGAAATACCATCTCTTTACCCACAATGCCATCAATCAGCAGAACTGCATCAAAATGAAGCAAGTAACCACACATCACAATCAACTGTTAATTTCCTGGAAAAAATGGAACAAGAAATGGGTTTTAATACTATACCCTTCACTGATATTCCTACTAAATCTCCTGATGCATCACCCATGGAAATTTTGTGCTTTTGGACTTTTAAAAAGTGCATTATTCAAACGTTGACCTACGACTCTTATTGGACTTTGGAAAGCTGTTCAAGAGGAATGGTATAAAATACCTCTTCCGATATACAAAAGGCATTATTATCATGAAAGTTACAGTGTAGAAAGATTGTTAAGAATAAGGGTTATCCAATTGAACATTTAAAACAAAAAAAAAAAAAATATGTAAAATAGTTCTGTAACTACTATGAAAATCGTCTAAAAAATATGTGAACAGCCTCTGTAAAAATGGCTGCTCATCCCATACAATGCAAGGTAGTTCAAGTATGACCCAAACTGATTAAAAAAAAAAAGAAAGTCAAACATTTACTTTCGCATGTCAGTTGTACTCCCCTCTAGAATCGGTTCATTTTTTTCTTCTGAAAGCACTCTGATGCCCTTTTCAAAAAGTCCTTTGATTGGCAGCATTATCCACTCCCAAATAGTCTGGATGACAGTGTTGTCTGCAAACTGCATTTCTTGCAACAGATATCCCTCCCTGAAGCATTGCATCACTCAAGCACATGGTTTGTTAAGAGTATGTGGTGAATTTGAGACTACAGAGATTTTCTTCAACGGGGAATTTGATCACAATGAATTGCTCCATGCTTCGCGATACCTTTTCTTCGTTCATCATTCTAGTAGCTCCGAGACAATACTGAACAGGTTCTAACTCAAGTAGGTTGGTGGTTGTGGCTCCACTGTCTCAAGATTGTATAGCTGCTGCGCAATGCAACTTGTTTACAAACATATCAGTCCTAGTCATATTTGAACTACCTTGTAGATAAATGAACATACACTCACTATATGTGTCTGTCTTAGTATTTGATTACTATTTATTTGATTAAGATCTCAATTTTGTGAGATTCACATGATAATTAAGATGAATTTGAAACATCTGAACTTCTCAAGTTTTTGTTTTATGATTTACTAGCAATACGTTGCTGTCCATGACAAGATTCTTGGAACATTAATTCTCATTTGGCTCCTTGCCAAGTCAAGACTGGAGAGACGTGACACTAGGGTGGTCCTTAAAAATCAGCTTTTGAAATTTTTATGGGACACAACCCCATTTTGTTTTATGGTCTAAGATAAGACTTCCATAAAAATTTCAGCTTTTAAAATTGTGTTTTAGGAGTCCCTACCAATCTTTAAAGTTTTGAATTCTCAAAATATTTTACAAAATTTGAATAAACTGGTGAATTCATAAATAAATAATTAATAACAATTGCTGAATGTAGGAGAGCTTGTTCCCCTTTGTTCTCATCTCCACTACAACTTCAGTTCACAGTCAGCTTTCATGTTGTGACGGAAGTGTTTTATGCCCAGACCTGCCTGTGAATGTCACAGTCACACTCCCACCCTGAGCTTGACTCAAGTAGTTCAGTTTGTAGTCAGCTACTGTACTGAGTGTAGTATACTTGTTTGAGTGTTTTTTTGGCCATTTTGGCCGTTTAAGTTATTATAGGTCTAATAGAAATGTATTTAAGTATTATTATAGTGAAATAATTTTAAATAGTAATGTCAAAGTAACACTAATATTTTAGTTCACAACACTTTTACTAATGGCATGAAGTAGCAAACTGCCCATTTTAACAAGGAAATCTACAGATATTTTGCTTATTGGTCAAATGTCTATATCATTGTGCCAAACAAAGTTACCATCTAAAAGAAAAGTTCTCAGCATTTTTACTTTCTCTTATACAAAGGGAAAGTATTGTAATCGTCAAAAAATTTAACTTGAGATTTTGATGAATTTCCACATTTTAGACCTCCCCGATTCTGAAAAACACAATTTTGGAATTGTGTCTGCCAGTGAACACGATAGCTCGAAAACTATTAGAGCTGTGGGGATAAAATTTTGTATGTGATCTTTACACATAATTTGTAGGTTTCTATCAAATTTTGGACAAAATCCGTCTGCGGGAAGTCTGTCTGTCCACATTCATGTGAACGCTATAACTCAAAAACTTGAATAGCTACTTGGATAAAATTTGGTACACAATTTTATCAGCAGGAATGTAGATTTGTATCATATTTTGACCAAATCCGTCAACACATTGACTGTCTGTTGGTCTGTATAATCGCATGCTTTTGAATGCAATAACTTCTTAACAAAATTACTTAGATAAATGAAATTTTGTATGTGGCCTTCTAACATTAATTGTAGATTTGTGTCCAATTTTTGTGTCAATCAGTTAAAAAAAAGGCTTTCAAATTGCATATTTGGTTCAAATTGCTATTGTGTATTGGCGACAGTAATCTGCTACCAAACGGTTTACAGTATGATTTCCTTTTGCCTTGGCAAAGTCTACGGAGGAAATAGTAGCGAGTGGCAAACGCACGCGTTGGAAATTATGGCAACCCCCTAAATTGAAACTTCATTCTGACATTCTCCAGATGGACGACCTTGATTAACCAGAGGTGTGGTGAAATCTTGTGTGATATCTATAATAAAATTTCGTACTCAAAAACATTAAATAAAATCTTATTAGTTGTGGTACTCTCAGCATGCATAAAAATTGAGAACATATGCAATTTTTATGTGTGCGGATTGCAAGTCAATGACACATTTTTTTTGCAAAATATCAAGCTTTGGGGAATACATAAATTTTATATGTTTCATTGTAAATCACCATTCTTAATTTTTTCTCTCAAAATACCCAGGCTTTGGGTAAATACCCGGGTATATACTCCAAAAATATTTACCTACCCACTGGGTATTACCCACCCCACATTGCTGGTTTCGGGGTGGCCACTCCTTCTGGTTTCCTGGGGAATTATTGATCAAATAAAATGCTTGAGTTTTGATAAAACTTCAGTCAACACAGAGTGATAAGGAGGAACATGTGTTCTTATTGAGCAAAAGATGAACAAAAAAATTATCTAGGTGGGTTGCCATTATCATGTCCTCGAAAGCATGCTTGAGGCAGTTGTTAAATCAACAGGGCCTGACATACTGATGTTCAAACGATTTAAAAGTTCCTGGACCTCGATCAATCACAGTAATGTTCAAACTGCCATATCTGATGTTTCAATTCATGAAAAATTGATCAACAGTGCATCAGACATCATTAAGTTTGCCAAAAATCAAATTGAGGAGTTCTAGCCTCGATGACTACAGTAAAAGCTTAACTAACCGACATGCTCGGGAAACGCCGATTTCCGGATACCTGAAAAATCCAGATAATTGAGTGTGACCGGAAAAATGGGGGGGGGGGGGGTAGTTTGGGCCTTTTTTTTTTTTTAAAGAATTTTTCGGCCAAATAATTTGTTTTTGACATTTTGAAATGTGAATTAAATATAATTTTTAAGAATACTTCTGTATCTTCCATAACATTGTATTTACAAAACATATTATGAAGATTTTAATTTAACATTGATAATGAAAAAAAAGTAAGATCTGTAGCCGAATTTTTACCGTAAATATATAGATTGTAAACATATAAAAATAGCCGACGAAACTGAAGAATATTCTACTCAGCGAGCATAATAAAACTATTTTAAGTGATCATAAACAAATCCCAGATTGAATATCAAAAGTAATTAATTATCTTTTAAAAACTGCAAGGGTTATTGCTCAATACGCTCGCCTCTAAATCTCCTGCACGTGATTTTACGTAATCGGAATCAACATCTGCTGGTATTCGGAGAGTAAATAAATAAGGAAAAGAAAGAGACTTACCAATCTGGATTAACCCCCTCCCCATGAGCTTTTTTTTAAATACCGATTCTGCCCTCTTACCTTTTTTTTTTTTTTTTTTGGTTGCCGATTTCATTTTCAGGTCTCGTTTTTTGGCAAAAGGTGAGGACCTTTTATTATTATTTTTATTTGGTTCTCACTTTTGCTTTTGATCCCCCTCCCATAAAACGAATCTGTGTATGGCACAGTAATGTATATTGCTTTTTTCGCCCTTCCACGCCCCTCCTTGCGTAGCGGACATTGCATTCCAGAAATAAATTGTCCGCGTGAATGGATCGGCGCGGGCGGGTGCGCGGATGTAAAATTTTTAGAAAATCTCATTTTCTAATTTTTCCGGTTAGTTGAGCTTTCCGGATACTTGAATGCTGGATAGTCGAGAATTTACTGTAAATACAACGTTTAGAGCTCACCATCATATTTCTTAGAGGAATTCCCAAAAGAGAAGTATGATTTAGAGCTCCAGGGAGTTCACATTGTTCTCAATGGATGGGAAAAGCAAATTACTCTCTAAAAATATATTTATTCAGATATAAGTTTAATCAGTTCGAACCTGAAGAAGCTGGTATTCGCGATATTTTCTCGTTTGTTGTGAAATGTTACATGGAGAGTTGATTTCAAGCAGCATCTGCTAGTTTTGCCCCAAGAAATGATTTGCAGCTCTTAAAAAGCCTAAAAGAGTGCGATGGTATCAATTATGAAATTTTAAAGTATGCGATGAACAAGTTTCTTAGACCTGTCAGAGGAACTTGTTGCTCTTATGCTTTTTGAAAACTATGTTCCTCAAAAAACGAAAAGAAAATGGCAGATGCTTTAAAAACAGAAGAAAATTGTGAGCCCTTGAAACGAGCCCAAGTAGATCTAGATGTTATCCTTAAAAAGGGTCTGCATGATTTTATATCAACTAACACAATGAGATCTTTTAAAATCTTGAATCTACCACCAGAATTTCTGCAAAAAGATGAATCCTACAAGAAAAGTAAATCAGTAGTTGGCTCATTAAGAGTTTCAAATAATGTAGTAGAGCTTTTGAGTGGTGCTGATGTAATAGTACTTGCTCCATACAAAAGACAAAGAGGAAAAGCAGTACTTGTTGCTGTTGGTAAAGAAATTTAAAAGCAAATATCCGGACGTAATTCTTTTTTATAATTCTGTAAACTGAAATCCCTTTTTAGCTCCATATGTTTGTTGTATGTGTAAGAAATCAAAAATATTTTTGAATGCGTAAAATTTTAATAAATAAAGTTAGTTTAACTGAAGTTGGTTCGATTCTAATTTTTCTTGAAATTCAAAAACTTTTAGCGTAGCAACCCTTAAAACTTGACTTAAAATCTAGAAAAATTACAGTAATTCTTTTTTTATATAATAGATCAAAATGACCGGGTGTCCCATAGAAATTTCACAAATTTTTTTTTACCCTCTTATAAGGACCATTACCGTTAATAGTCCAGCAAAGAAGGAATATTCTGCCTCCCCCCCCCCATTTTCTACTGCAGATCTTTTAAGAAAATCTTTGAATTAATCAGGAAAACAATTAAAGATCAATATAAAAGTATTTTGGACATCCTTGTTTTAAATTAGGGAGAAATGCTCCAGTTATTACCTCAAAAAAATTTGAAAAAGATAATGAAATTAGAATGCTGGATACTCGAATTTTAGTTTCAATTCTTTAAGTTTTTTGAGGAAACTGACTATATTTGAAAAAATCAAAATTCAGTAAATTATGTAATTTCATTAGAATGACAATTACTTTTTCTATTAAAAAATGGTGCAATGATTTTTTTCTACAATCATCAGAAATGATACTACGGGCAAATATGTGTGAAACATCACCCAAAACAGCACAAAATATTAAATAAAAATTTTTCTACATTAAATTTTAAAATTTGGGCTTCAAGGTACATTGAGTCACCATTAAAACCAAGCCAAACTGTGCGCCACATTTCATGTCCATAAATGTGATAGATTAGTCTGGACACTGTACACACATGCACAAATACTTCCTTTTGTAAACATAGATAATGTTAGCATTGTCATTGATAAATCTTGAAAGGTTCAGCTGGAAGTAAAAATCTGTTGTTCAGAAATATAAAAACTAAATTATTATTTTAAATTATTTAATTCTAAACGTGCTTACTATGTAAGAAAATAGTCAACAGTGTATATTAAAATCAGTTAGGCGAATTATCCATATGGGCAATATTGTATTTAATTTTCTTCATTTTACTATTCAGTGCTTTTAGATGACTAAATGTATAAAATATTTACCTTATATACTTTTAATTCTGTTTTTAAATTTAACATTTTTATTGTCATTAGATTAGTTTCTGAAAAGAGAAAAGCCACTTAAATGTGCTTTTAGAATCATGTTCCAAATTAATATTTTGTTTCATTCATAGTTAACATTATCTGGATTTGATTGGTGCAAAAAACCAATATTGATGTTGTTTAAATGTCTGAAATTAATTCTAATTTCACTTTGTATATATGAATTGACCTAGGCCAAATCATTAACTTAAGAAAAGCCTCATAGATTTTTAATGTTGAAGTATACAAGCTGTAATTCGTTATTTTCTTTTGAATAAATAATTTGGGGAAGTATAAAATTTTCTTTCTCTTTTTTGAGCTTTATTAGTTTAGCAGTGGCTGCTTAATCTATGCTGTATAGCGAGTTAAAACCAAAATGCTGGATGTGGAGGGTTGGACCCTGTGTGTGCAATGATTTTGCGACTCCTTCACCCACATTTCACGATATATGGTTATCAAAGCTAGGACAGCCAGTGTTTTGTGCTGTAATATGCAAAGCATGGATAGCACAATCGGCATTAGGCTATGGTGCTTCTGACTGGATGTTGCTTATTTGTTGATAATTTATTGTTTTTCTTCTTTGTTTAAAAACATCTTATTTGCTATTTTAAAATTGAAATTATTTTTGTGATGAAAAATAATTTCAGTTTTAAAACTTCATATAAAATATCTGTAAATTGAACAGAAAACATGTCAACATGAAGATAAATTTTTAAATGTTATTTGTATTAAATATAAATTTGATTTGTTTATTAATTCTTTTCCAGTTTAAAGCTCTTGGGAAAGTGCTTTTTGACCAAGTATGCAAACTTTTAAATTTGTTAGAAACAGATTATTTCGGCCTGGAATATATTGATTGTGCTGGAACTAAAGTAAGTTTATATTATTGCTGTGTAACATTTTTTCTCATCAAAAATATTACGTTGTTTTCTTCTTTTTCCTTTGTTTCTGTTTTATGACACAAACAACAGTTTTCATTATTTTGCATTTTTTTTGTTGTTGTTGAAATTAGAATGTCTTAGAAAAATAAAGTAATTGGTAAAGAAAGAAGCTCTTGCATTCTTTTCAATCACATCAGTTGTAAAAAATAGTTCATCTACAGTTACAGTGAAAATTTATTAAATGTGCATATTTATCTAATATTTAGTAAATTTTAAGGTAATTCTCAGAATATTCAAAGGAATCATAAAGCATTTAAAACTTGAATATCTAAAGTGCCATGAGAACTACTACATCAACTATAGATAATAAAAATGGTGGACTTTTATTTCTTTCTGTTTTGAAAGTTATTTAATTAATTACTTATTTTTTATTTATCTACTAAAGTAGCTCAGAAGTTTTTTAAACTATTTTATTGAAAAGCGAAATGGATATAATACTGTAATAAAACACAGTTTTTCTGCTAAAAAATTTGTTTCTTCTTTGTTATAAAATGTATTTCATAGCAGTTTACTTTAAAGGTAAAAATGACAACTGCGATTTTGCATTTTAATTTTATATTTTGTATCTCTTTAACTTTTGCATTTATTTTAAAACTATTTCAAATATCTTTACTGAGTGTTTTTACTCTGGGGTTGCTATTGTATAGTTGCTATAAAAGCTCCAATTTTTTCTGTGTGCAAATTTAATCACTAATTTTTTAAAATTTTGCACATAATATTTAAATCCCTCAATAAGGTAATACAATTTTTGTGCACTTTCAGTTTTCAAGCAAAAATTCAAGCTTTCTTTATGTTTTTGAGGGGGAAAAAGTAATTTCCCTGAGGCTTAATTCCTCCCCCCCCCCTCTATTATATGGTTTGAATGGAAGAAGGACTGATTACAAACAGAATCCAGAGAAGTTACTATTTCCACTGCTGAAAATTTTTTACATGCTTCAAATATTAAAATTAATAAATAAAAAAATGAAGGATAAATAAAATTTATAAAAATATTGCACTATAAAATTTTTCTTGTAGATAAATACGATAAAAATGTCCCTACTGAAAAATAATTGAGAACATTTTGTTTGAAGTTAAGAGAAAACATGTTGACTCTTAGCTGAGTTGCAAATCTGAGCAACTTCTTTCAGCTAAATTACATCTCAACATACTCGAAAGGCACTGTGTTGTGCGCATCACGATCACTTACATGAAATCCTAATTGCTACCATTTGTCCATTTACTTCCTCAATTAAAGAACACTATCTTTATGGCAGCATAATGCAGATCCTTTTCTTTCACTAATATAAAATCTTTACTTTTGTATATCTTGAGCAATTTGTTTTTCATTTGACCAAAACTCTCCTTATGAGGAACTGTCCCTCATAGAAAAATTAAATTCTTTTTATCTCTCTTTCTTATGTAAACATAAAAGCTATATATTACTCTGATGTGGTGGTGCATTGGACTGCAACTATGTGGAAGTTTCTCGTTGAATCAGTAGAACAACGTAAATCCGACTCCATTGTCCAGTTAAATTTTAAATTAAAATTAGTAATTACTTTACCTCGTTGCATAAAGACTGCAGTGGCCTAGTGAGGTCTTGGTTTCCTAACCAAAGGGTTCCAGGTTTGAAACCTGATTCCACAGAGGATCTGCTGTGCGTGTGGTCTTGGTGCATGTTGAATCTGATGTCATGAATCAAAAGTCCTCCTGCTGGTGTGGTGCAGAAGTGTGGAGAGAGGAGTGTTGGTTCATATATCATCCTTGTTGTCCTGCTATGGTACAAAATAATGAGGTCCATTCCAAAATAGCCTTCATGTTGCTTCAAAATGGGACTTTCATATAACTAAAAGCTTTAAGCTACTAAAACTTCTTTATAAAAATTAATTAACATCAAGTCAAAAGTTTAATTTTTTATCAACTACTTATTAAATTATACAAAATAAATTCAGGAAAAGGCAAAATTTAGGTTATTCAGAGATGGATCACTGTAGTAGTAGTATAAAATTACAGCACACCCCATGGTTGTGATGCATAAGCTGCCCACTGCTTTTACTGTTTTCTTCACTGATGTTAGAAATTGCTTGGTTTGTATAATTGATTTAGCTATTATCTTAAAGCAGCTTAATCAAGTTTAAAAAACTATTAATTTAAATATCTGAGGACAATTATTCATTTTCTTTGGTATGCGTGAGCGTGTGGTCCGTTATCTATAATTCATAACTAAATAGTTGGTTTGTATATTTTTAAATAAATTTATATTGGCTTGTTTTTAACTAAGTTAAGTGAGCAAACTTTTTAACCATATATCTAATTACTTTCTGTATTTAAATGTCAAATGAATGTTATGTTTTTGTAAGTTTTCAACCTTTGTACATTATTTTTCATTTATATGCCTGAAAGTACATCCTTCAATAAAACGGAACACATTTGTTTCACTTCCTATATTTTTTTCTCAACAATTTCCTTATATTTCAGTTTTGGTTGGATTATGAAAAGCCTATGTGCCGTCAAATGGGCTTATCTATGATAAACCCTATTATGACTTTTTGTGTTAAATTTTATACTCCTGATCCTGCTCAACTGGAAGAAGAATATACTAGGTAATTTTTAAAAAAAATTTAAATTAAAGAATTATATTGCATTTTAATGCTAATGCTGAAAAATGTAAATATGTAATGTTGTGAACTTATTGCTGAAAAAGCTAGAGGGCTGGTGTTGTAAATCATCAGTCTTGATATATTTTCATGTGCAATAATTGTCATCTGGCAGTTCCTGCTTTTAGATTATAGTCATAGAATAATTTTGAGGGTGCAAGATTTAAGTATGAAGCCCTGATTTCCAGTGTCCACCCCATGACCTTTGCAGTTAAACTTATTTGTTTTTCTCTTTTCAAAGCAGTACATATTTTGTGAACTGATTATATTTTACGATTATCCAGGGGAAAAAAAACTAAAAACTAGTACAAAAGTAAGTGTTGCCATTTGAATTTTTCAAAAGTTTTTCACTTTGATAATAACTATGAGAGCTCGTTTATTGAACTTCTTCTCGATCATGAGTGCATACTTTGAAATACCTTTATATCGAATTGCATCCATTGCATATTATATACAATCTTCTAGTGGTCGATGGTAGATCTACCAATATTGGTAATCATAAATGCAAATGTATTAAGAGGTTATGAGCATCTTTTGGCTAGAAATTCTCATTCTTATGTTAATAGGAGATGTCAAGCAACATGCAGAACATGCATTTCCAATTATAGAGGCTAAACATAATATGTTAAGTCATTTTAATGGCTGCTAAGCTTTATAGATTTTGAAATATCATTTTTATTATTTCTATTTTAATGATAGTATTGAAGCATCAGTCCATTGCGGGTTCATTATAACGGGGTTTGACTATACCTTTAACATGTAAATAAAATTTGATATATAGAAATTCTTGGTTTATGCATTCTGTTTTTAGCTTTAATGTGAACAATATATCTTTTCATACTAAATTAATAATGATTTATACATTTGTAACTAACTTTTTCTCTTATCTCATATTGTTTTTGAGATAGGAATGAAATTATCTCAAGGTGGCACTATGAGCAGTCTCATCACAATCACATACAGCCTCTTTACAATACCTGGACACCATTTTTATGACCATAGCTGTTGCCATTCTGAAGTTATGGGGAGGGAAATGGGACTTGATTGGGCACCCTGCACATAGTTTTTGTTTAATATGGAATATACTATAAGTGTGATATCTATAATTTATTTTACATAAGTTATAATAATATAGTATATTATATATTAACAAAAGAAATCACATAAAACTATTTTAGAAAAAGAACAAAACAAAAACAATGTTAATGTCTGGAATGCATTGTCAGCAGGAAAATCCCATATGAGTATATATATTTTCGGTGTTTTCTAACAGAAACTTTAGTAAGAATGCTGAAAAAATTTGTTTACCCGGAACACCAAAATATCAAACAATATGTTCATGTCTATTGAAAGAAAACTGAAATAAAATACACTGGCATACAAAAGTTAAGGTACATTTCGTAAAATGCGAGAAATTTGTAATTAATACGAAAACTATGTTTCATAGTCAGTTCTGGAGAATCGTGTGACATTCAATAGAGTATCATATACATATTACAGTGAAGGTTCAGTCACGAGGGCAATTAGGGGGACCACCAGAAAGGGATGAAGGCGAAACTGGAGTTTCACCCATCCTGTTTCACAGAAAGCTGATAACGAGATGTAACTTTTATCAATGGTTATGTGCATAATATTCACATGCATTTTCGTAAGCATAGCACAAATATTTGGGAAGATATAAATATTTCTTTAAAAAATCCCAAATTTTTCCGCATGTGTTTTGCTTATAACATGCAGAGTTTTCATTCAAATTATTCGAAATTTGCAGAACACTTAACAATATGTTACAGAAGTATTGTATTAAATTTTGAAGTAAATACGTTGAATATTACAGGAAATATGAATGTTTGTACTAATTAATTTTTTACTGTGCATGTGCAAGACACAGCAGAATTTTTCTTTCATAACTTCAAAGCCAGATATATAGAGCAACTTTTTAAAAAATTCCAGTCGAATCCCATTAAAATTCAGAAAGCTGTCGGCATTTCAGTGAGGTGAAATTCAATTTCCCTTTAACAGGGTTCGTACACGTCCTTACAAGTCCTTAAAAGTCCTTACTTTTACATTTAGTCCTTAAAAGTCCTTACAAATCCTTATATTTATGCCCCATTTTTAAAAAGTCCTTGAAAGTCCTTACTTTTCACTCTGCCATTATTAAAAAATTTAAAATTTCACCGATTATCGTTTTTCGAATTTCTCCTTCGCGGCGGCTCTAATGTCGGTCGAGGTGGCTCTCTCGGAATGGGGGGGGATGACACTGCTCGCATTCTACTAATCCATATCCATCGCATACACTTTAGGAAATAAGGGAGGAGTTACAGATGGCCTTTATTGGTCCATGGTTCCATAGGAATGGTTGTCAAAAATGCGGTTACCATTTTTAGAACAGTATCAAAGTGATAAACCTTTACTTCCATTTTTTGCCAGTGAAGTATTAAAACTTGTTAATCATTGCATTCAACATTTCAAAATTTTGAAACCAGAGAATGAAAGAATTGAGAAACCTAAGACTATGCAAATTCAACTTCAGTGACCCAAACTTGTATAATGATAAAAGTTAAGTGTATTTAGGATTTGCTGCAGAGAAACTAATAAAAGAAAAGATAAAGAATAAGGAATTAGCAGACAAGGATGTTTTCACACTCGGACAGGATAGTCGGAAAAACATCATAACAATGATAAAACATTTCATGCAGAAATGTCCTCTGAATTACGCACTAGTAACACCTGCGATTTGCATTGATCCACGAGTAATGGCTGGATATCCTGAAAAAGCACGGGAAAAAATGAAAAAGGTATTGATTGTATTGTCGCAAAATAAACGTATTTTGGGAAAAGATTGCGACGAAGTTTTGTTACTCTATGCAGATTTTCTGTTAAATATTGTAAAGCCAAATTCATTTGAATTTACTTCTTTCAATCCAAAGAGTGATTCCCTTGATAATTTTTTACAAACTTATTTTAGCAATAATCATTATGAAAAAGTTTGTAAGATTATCAAAATGGTATTAATACTGTCACATGGACAATGAGGTTTTTCGGTGAACAAGGCCCTGGAAATAGAAAATTTAAAAGATGCTTCATATATTTTCCAGCGTGTAAATCATGAATTTATTAAGCTTATGACTTAAAAATTACTAAAGAAATGAGGACGGCTGCCACCTCAGCTAGAGCAAAATGCATGCAGTATTTAGAAAGTGAAAGATGCAAAGAAAAGACTGAAACAAAACAACTGAAACGAAAAGCTCTAGAAGAGGAAATAATTTTTTAAAACAAAAGAAAATGTTCCTCCAAACGGACATGCACCAAACAAATGAGAAAGCAAATGATTTAGCTAATGAGGCTGAGAAGTCAAAGGACATAAATTTATTTATTCAATCCCATAAACTAAGAAAAAGAATTTCTGAAAAAGAAATTAAAATAAATACCTTGGATGTAAAATTGAATGAAAAAAGTTTGTAATTAAAAGATATTTAATTTGATTACCAGTTTCATGGGGTTTTTTTAATCAATTTATTAACTCATATTTTTAGGAGTTTGGTTGTGTTAAATTTGTAATGTATCTTCTATATTTTATATTATAATTTATCATCTAATAGGTTGAATTTGCAAAAATGAGACATTTTATTTAAAAATGCGTGCGACAATTCATTAAGTTTATTCAATTTAGAGGTCCTTATTTTTTGGTTTTTTTAGTCCTTAAAAGTCCTTGATTTTCTTTTAAGGAAATGTGTACGAACCCTGTTTAAGGAAAGCTAAATGATGAGGGTTCTTGCACAAACTGATATTTTTTAAACTTTAATCTTCGAATGGTATTTGAGAAAATGCAATTTAAATAATGTATTTAATTTGTAAGTGTTAATGGTATTCAGGATATTCAATTTTACTAAAATTCAATGTTACTGTAAAATAAAAGTCAGAAAATCAAATGTTGAAAGGATTAATTTATAACAAAATTGAAGGATAAAAAAGATCTCGGTGCTCACCCAAAAATCCACTTTGGGATTCTGATGCATGTGCATGCGGCATGCATACACGTGGAACGGTCAAAAGCGCTTACACATTTATGCTTGTGATTTGCGTGTTGCATGCCGCATGCAAGTGCATTGAAGTCCCATGCTTATTGTGTGTCCCACGCTGGATTTTTGGGTGAGTACTGAGATCTTTTTTATTCTTCATTTTTGTTTTAAATTAATGCTTTCAACATTTGGTTTTCTGACGTTTATTGTATTATATTTTATTTGATTTGAGTTTTCTTTCAATAGACATGAACTTATTGTATGATATTTCGGTGTTCCGGGGAAATAAATTTTTTCAGCATTCTTTGCTAAAGTTTATTTCTCTGCTGACAACATATCCCGGATGTAGCTTTCTGCTTTTGTTAGTTTGTTTTTTTTCTAAAATAGTTTTATGTGATTTCTTTTGTTAATATTTCTCACTGCATGGATGTACTGCTGCAGTGGTGCATTTACCTTGTTAGTGAAGTTTATTCCTTATCTGATTTAGTATTAGTTTTTATGTTGACCATAGCATAACTGTTTCCTCATTTTTACTTTATTTGAATTTGTTTTTTTTCGGTTCAAGTATTAATTTTTTTATACTTATCGCTCTTTTTGTATTTGAATGTCTTTAATCTTTTTGTGATTGTTTTTGTGTATATATATTATCAATTTCTAGTCTGTTAATAAGAAATTTCTTTTTCAGGTACTTGTTTAGTCTACAAATCAAAAGGGATTTAGCTCAAGGAATTTTACTATGCAATGATAATACGGCAGCTTTAATGGCATCATACATAGTTCAAGGTATGTATTCATAATCTAATCGTTGATGAATTTAACACGAATTTTATTTTAGTTTTTTATTGCATTGGTGAGTAGTAATCAGAAAAAAAAATTAATGGTTCTGCATATGCATTTGAATTTTTAAAAAATGTATATATATATATTGTTTGTTGAGATATATTGGTTTACATTATTTGAGTGTTCTTATTTACAATGTATTTGGTATGTAGTTTCTAAGAAAAATTTTCACCTGTAACAGTTTGACTTGCTCTAGGTTATAACTATGCTATTAAGTTCAGAGTTTGGCAACACTTATTATTGATTTTATCTTAAAATTTGGAATTTAGTTTGATATAATGAAGATGGAGTCATGTTTTTTTTTTTTTAAACTCTGTGTTGCATCAATTATTTTTAGGATTTTATTAGTTTTAAATAGCCTGGTGTAGGGAAAGATTGGATAGATTTTCTATTTTATTTCTTGGGCAAGGTTTGGAATTATTAGACACAATTAAATTGTTGATAAAAATCTATACTAAGAATGCTTAATTTTATTACTATTTATTAAATGTTAATATTATTTGAAGCTTATATGATTGTAAAATATATATTTGTTGGAAGCATAGTGATCATTTAAAAGAGTTGCAGGCAGTTGTTTAAATCAAAAAGTCTTTTGTTCTAATCTTTGCATGATCTTTAAACAGTTAACCCTTTATTTACTACATTGACTTACTAGCTACTTTTTAATTTTGTTTTTTAATCATTAGATAAGTTTTGATGTAGAACAAATAACCCTGGGAATGAGGAAAACACTTTTTTAATTAAAATTACTAATTAATCTAATTGATAATTAAAAATTTTAATTTTTGCCTTCAGCTGCCACTTGCTGCTTGTTATTGGAATTCCATTCTCAGTGTTCTTGTGAATACTGTGAGGATAAATGGCGATATTGCCAGAAAATAAACGTGGTTAAAGTGGTACTTTTAAGTACCGTCGGTAGCTAAAGGGTTAAAGGTATTAATTTAATATTTTAAGATGAATTTTAACAGTTTCCAAATCAGTCAGAATTATTACACGCCAAAGTGACAAATTAATTAATGAACAGGAACTCATAGAAAGAGGAAGAGATTAAAATGCACTGTGAACTTAAATACTTTCAAAACAAGAACTCCCCCCATGTTTGCTTATTTAGCAACTTTACTGGTGTTTTCAATGTTGATCAATACAGCAGTTCAGTGTCAGACAGTTAAAGTTACAGTTAGTGGATTTTGAGGTGTGTTAGAAAATTTTAAGTTTCATGCGACTTATTAGTGGAAGTAGAAGTGGTTTTATGCTTAAAAATTAAGTGGCATTAAAAAGAATTTATTTTAAAGGTATGGATAAATTAATCACGTGCATACTTATGTATTATTTCAGAATTTGAATAATTTTGCTATCATGTAAGATGAACACTATTTTTTGAGGTTTATGTTCTGAACTTTTTTTGACTGTATATGTATTTTCATTCCTTTATGTAGCTGAATGTGGTGATTTTGTTTCTGAAGATTATCCTGATCATACTTATGTTTCATCCTTTAAATTTGTTCCTCACCAAGATGCAGAATTTGAGCATAAAATCATGGAAAATCATAAAAAACATATGTAAGTGCCATTCTTTTTTTTCTGTTTTGTTCTTTGTAATTATTTCTTATCAACCACAAGAAATAGCTCTCACTTGAAAGTATCATTTACTGAAAATTTCCTAAGACTAGTTTCTGTAACAGTAATATAGTATGCTCATGTTGGGTCTGTTTCTATTAATAGAGGCTTGCTTTGTTAAAATCAAAATTCATATTTCAATATGAGTGCTTCAAAAATACCAGAAAATGATATCATTCATTATTATGTATTTTTGATGGCAGTAGGTACTTCTGTAAATTAAAATTAGTAGAAGGAAACCTACTTTGAAATTTGCATTTATTTGCTTTCATATATTTTTTTAAAGAAAATTTTAGATTTAAAATTTTGATATTTTATATAGGTTCTTACCGAAGGTTATTTGTTATAAAGGAAATGTTCATTACAATCAATGTCAAAGAAGTTTTCATCACAATTTCTCAGTTTTGTTTGGAAAGTTTTTGAGATTGCAGTTGATGTTGTTGCACCCAAGGTTCTCACTCTCCTTGAAAACTCCTTGAATTTTATTTGTTGTACTCGGGGCCCGGAAAAGTACTTGATTTTTTCGTTGAGTCCTTGAAAAGTCTGGAAAGGTGCTTGATTTTTTGTTGGGTCCTTGAAAAATTTGAAATGTTCTTGTCTTGAGAATTCCACCATCGGAAAAAAGGGTGTTGTTATGGGAACGTTGTCAATTACTGTTCTTTTCTCTTCCTGTAGTTTGGAGGAAGAGGGAGAGGTGGAAAAAAAAGGTGTTGCTATGGTAACCCTGTGAATCATCAATATTTCCTCTCTGTGTAGTTTGGGGGAGGGGTGGGGCTGGGGAAAAGGGTAGGGCTTCGCTATGACCCGGGGGTCACATATGAGGACAGAGCTCTTTTTATAAACCTTGAGTGGCCAGCCGACAAGAGAATTTCTTGAGATCAGGGAAATTTATTCTAAAACTGGAATTTTTTTTATTTTGATCATTCTTATCGGATGAGACAATATTCGCTGGTCTTTTATCGTAAGTAGAATAAAACATCGATGGCTAGCAATGAAAATCGGTCATTTACTCACAATCAGAAACGAAGGCAATCCGCGTTTCTGCGCACGCTCCAGGCAGCAGAATGTTTACATTTAAATTTCCGCAGAACCGAAATTTTGATTGTGAACAGGATCGCATTCCCTTTATTAGTTAAATTAGATACACAATTGATAGATATTAGTTGTACTCAGATGTGGAAGACGCACAGGAATTTGGCTTCATGACAAAGAGATTCAGACAAATTGTGAGATCGTAAATTTCCCTTTATCTGTCTATAAAAAAATACAAATTAGATCCACACTGGATACTGTTTGCTTCTTAGATGATTTAATATCATATAGGAGTTATAGCAGAATTAATTCATTTTTCTATTTCTCGGAGATCTTTTTGGGGAATTATTGCAATACCTGACGTTATTATTAATATTTTATTTCAGCATTTCTTCTGTTGTTAATTTTGTGTATTCTTTTTTTTCTGCTATCATTTGATAATTTATTTTGATAAATCATTTGATCATTTTGATAAATTATTGGACAGACATTATATATTTATAGAAAAGAGCAATTTTTTTTGTGTATGTATGCATGCATGCTTGGTTTTTGTTCTTTATGCACTCCCGAACGGTTTGGCTTACAATTAAATTTGGTAAAGTGATGGATTAGGTCAAGAGGGAGCTCATGCCATAATTTTTTTTAAAAATATGAATTCGATTTTTTTTATTAAATTTGAAGTAGTAAATTCCGTCATTTTCTGCCCATTTTTTGAGAATTTTCTTTTTTCCCCATTATTATTTACACATGCGCAAGAAGAAAAGTTATGCTTCCAGTATTTTAATTTATTATTTTTTGCATTTTCTCTTTTTTTTTTGTTTTTGACATGTTGTTTCTCTTTGAGCCGTTTTTTATTCTTTTTGAGCTGTATTGAAAAAAGTTGGTTGGAATAGAAAGTTGAATTTTTTTTTCTTTTGCAAACGATTTGCAAAGCTAATGAAGAAATATTATGCTTCTGTGTTTTAATATATAAACATTGGAAAAAATCGTTTTCTTGCATTCTTCCTATTTTTTTTGTCTTTTAACGTTTTATTTTTCAACGTATATTTTTAATAAGATTTTATTTTGCTTAAGATTCTTTTAAGTTTGTATTTTTAATCAGCAATACAGGGAATGTAGAACGCAGAGTTCTTGTTACAAAGCAGAAGGTTTGTAGCTTTCTTTTAAGGACGAATGGTAATGTTTTTTTTTTTTTTTTTTGTCTTCGTTGATTGTCGAAGAGGCCCCTTAGAAGAAATGTATTTTAAAATGGAAGGGGTCAGTCCCATATTGCATTTTCATTTTCAACAAACTTCCAGTCTTTTTCTGTCATTTTGAATTGTTTCTTTGATGGCTACTAGTATGAGTCACACAGGAAAAGGGAGGCTTTCCCCTTTGAAAATTGTGCAACAGGTTTTCCAAACAGAAAAATTATGGAAGTGTGAAAAAATATATTGAGTCATGAGTAATATTTTGATTAAGATAACTAATTAGTTTAAAAATTAATTTTAGGCCACAGATTTCTTGAGTGTCAGTTATTTTCAAAAAGTTTTTGTTCCTGTTTGAAAAAAGATCCTGCGGGTACCTATTGTACACTGTTCTTATTAATAAAACTTTTTTCTTTTTTATTGTTCATAGAGGAATAATATGAGTGGTTTGATTACTAACAAGTTATGCCAGATTATACGATTTTTTACTCTTTTTTATGACAAATCATCGGGCAGATTTTTGTACCCCGTTCACAAAAACTGGTTGTTAAATTAGTAGATAAATTAGTATATATTGAAGATTGGAAAGGTTCATCATTATGCCCTTCCCATTTTACAGCAGGCCGTGTCCCCCATCGAGGAAACTCTAATGCCACTCCTGCTTAACTATGAAAGATCTATTCCAATATATATATATATATATATATTAATTGTAAATTTCTTTAATGTTGAACTAAGATTGACTTGTATATGTTCAAGATAACTTACAGTTAAGATTTTTATTCTGATCACAAAATACTTTGAGATTCAACCCTGCCTGTCAATCTGAGGTTTTTCTTATTATCGATAAAAATTATCCAACCATTTTTAACATTCTACCAGAGGGACTGTCCCCTTTTGGCAGAAGATTTAAGAAAGATGGTCACTGACTGTTTGAAAACTTTCAGTATAATGAAAAATGTTCTTGGATGGGCAAACTTTTTCGGCCGCGGGCAAAAAAATCGAAAAAAAAAAGTTTGGCGGGCCAAGATAAATTTTTCTAAAATTTTAAAAACAATATACAAGTATAACAATTTAAATATGTTAATGAGATGAATGAAATTGCGATTTCATTTTTAAACATTCCTTATATTGAGGTTCGAAGTGAGATGTACTGATTCTAAGGAACGAGGCTAAATGCTCATCTGTCAGTCTGCTTCTGAAATAATTCTTTCTAAGGTTCATAGTTGAAAACACTTGTTCACATATATAAGATGAAGCAACACTGATTTTCTGGGCGTGAGATATTAAATAAGGGAAACTTAATTTCGATAATGATTTGTAAAACTCTAACTTTGGCATATTTAGAAACGACTGCTTGAGATGATTGTTAGATTGCAACTCAATTAACAGGGTGGCGACAGAACCGGGAAATCAGGGATATCAGGGAAAAGTCAGGGAATTTTATCGATCTGGAAAAGTCAGGGAAAATCGTAAAAATATCTAAAAATCAGGGAAAATTGCAGACGAGAGCATTTCGCGCCAAGCATGCGCGCGATCAGCGATTTCGCGCTATCATTTCTCTATATCCGAAGCCTTAATGTCGCCTAAACGATCTAGCAACAAGCAACCCAGGACAGCTTTCTTTCAAGAGTATGGCGACTTTTTGGAATTTCATTACGATAAGAGCGATAATCTGATGAATGTGGCTAACAATAACCGTAATGAAACTTTCGGAAAGATCGGGTTTCAATCTCTTTTTATTTATTACTTTTCATTCGCTCATCTCTTATCAATGTTTATTACTTTTGGAACGTTAAGAGTAACGTATTTCATGATATATGCTACTTTTGTATTCAAGGCTCAAGCGTCACTCGAGGTTAAATCAGTTTCCTCCAATTAAATTTTGCTTCCAGATTTAATTCTGACTATTCAGATTGTTTTTTGTTTTTTAAATTTTTTCTATCGAGCGCATATTTCAATTTCTCGGCATCGCCATTTCGTTCCGGCAGCAGAGAACGAAAGCGAATACGAAAAAAAATCTTTTACATTCGCTTTCGTTTTGTGTGGTATTTATACAGGTGAATTATCCTGTATTGAAAGATGGCAAAGAAGTGTTCCTTCAACAGTATGTGGATAAAAGATTTCAGTTGGGTGCAAGAAGTGCCTAATGATAGATATTCAGCTTATTGTTCTTTGTGCAACAAAAAACTTAATTTAAGCAATATGGGCGGAGAGCTATCACCAGCCATCAAGGTACCATTGGGCATAAAGGGAAGGAAGGAAGTGCTTCCAAAAGTTCTAAACTTTTTTTTCCAAGTCAGCATGCTGCTAATCCAAATACAAGCATTGTACCAGAATCTGGAGGAATACAGGATAATCATATTCCACCGTCTAGTCCTGCAGTTGCTCCTGATGTACCACATAGTCCTGCAGTTGTTCCTTCTTCAGGAATTAAAAAATATCTTTTAAAAGAAAATATTTGTAAGTCGGAAATTTTATGGTGCCTGCAGGCAATTGCCACACACCGATCATTAAGATCAGCTGAGAAAGACGCAAAATTATTTTCTCAAATGTTCAAGGATAGCGAAATCGCAAAAGGTATCCAGTTAGGAAGGGATAAAATGGCGTATTTCCTAATAATTGGGATAGCTCCTTTCTTTAAAGAAAATTTTATGAAAGAATTGCTTTTATGTGAGCACCTTGTGATTGGATTTGACGAATCCCTGAATAAAATTTCTCAAATGCAACAAATGGACTTGATTGTCAGATTTTGGTGTTTGGCTACTAACGAAGTTAAAACACGATATCTGAATTCGGCTTTTCTTGGTCGTAGCTGCTCTGAAGATTTACTTGCGGCATTTAAAGAAGCAACTAAACCTTTGAACTTGAAAAAACTTTTCCAGGTATCAATGGATGGCCCCAATGCTAACTTCAAATTCTTTAAAGAACTGACATCATGCATTAAAGAAGGTCCTGAAGATCCAGAAATCCTCAACATGGGCTCTTGCGGATTGCATTCTGTGAATCTGGCTTTCAAAACTGGAGCAAAATGCACCAACTGGAAAATCTTTGATTTCATGAGAGCTCTATATTATGTATTTAAAAATTCTCCAGCTAGAAGAGCTCTCTATATGTTATACACTAACTCAAAAGAATTTCCCAAAAAATTTTGTGCCATCAGATGGTTGGAAAATTCACAGGTGGCTGAACGATGTTTGAACATCCTCCCGCATATAAAAGTTTTTATTGAACAGGTGGAAAAAGATAAAAACGCTCCTACTAGCAAGAGCTATGTCACTATTAAAGAACATATTAGTGACCCCCTTTTACCAGCAAAATTGGCATTTTTTCAGTCCATTGCAAATGAATTTGAAAGTTTCTTAACTGAATACCAAACTGATGTGCCCCTCATCCCATTTCTTTTTGAAGATCTAACGAATCTGGTATCGCGATTCTTGAAAAGGTTTGTATTAAGAGATGCATTAAAAGAGGGGAATATTTTAAATGTGGACTTTGAGAATGTAGCAAGTTTTCTTCCATCCAAAAAAATTGATGTAGGGATTTCCGCTTTGTGTCATATTAAGAAAGCCAAAGCATCTGAAGGACAGCTAAACACGTTTTTTAAAGATGCGCGAAAATTTCTAATTGGATGCGTTAGAAAATTACTAGAACGATCCCCACTGATCTACATTCTGACAAGATCAGTTTCTTGTTTCAACCCAATGGTAACTTTGAGTGAAACATTATTTGAGCAAAGACTGACAAAATTGCTGCTCATCTTATGTGAGAACAATTGGATGACTCCAATTTCTGCAGATAAAGCAAAAAACCAGCTAAAAGAAGTATGTGCCGAATCAAAAAATGTGTCAAAATTAAAGATGTACAGAAGAACAGAGAGAGTTGATAAATTTTGGTTCGACCTGCTCTCAACTTACCCAAAACCTTGCAATGATGCTATATCATTGTTAAAGATGATAATGATACTTTCCCATGGCAACAGTAATGTTGAGAGAGGATTTTCGATCAATAAAGAATGTCTATGGGAGAATATGAAAGAACAAACACTCATTGCAAGAAGAATTGTTTATGACAGCATTCACGCAAATGGTGGAATAAATAATTTTGAAGTGTGAAAACAATTGATTTTAAGTGTGAGGAAATCACGAGGCAATTATGAAGAGTATAAAGAGAAGAAACGAAAGGAAGAAAAGGAATTAAGTGAAAATTTGAAAAGAAAAAGGGAAGCAGAGAACCAGCTTAAAGAATTAAAAGCCAAAAAATTAAAAATTCTCGAGGCAGCTCAAAAAGATAGTTTAAGAGTTGAGGAAGAAATTGCAAGCCTCAAACTTTTGCAAAAGAAGCTTTAAAACTGTTTAATTCACTTAAAGCAGGATTGATTGTTTTAAACCAAGTGTTTTTATTAGTATTTTAATAATTCATATTTCAATTTTGAAATTAATAATTGATTATTATTTGTAATTTTTGGCATTTTAAGTGTAATAGGCAAGTGTTATTTGTTACTTGAGTTATTATCTATAAATTAGTATCTTATGTCTAGCATTATTTGTAATAATAAATGGAATTAAAAAAACTTATATTCATTTATAAAAGTATAAGTTTTTGATTAGAGCAATTAATTTCTTGTGCTTTGTTAAAGAATAAAGATTTGTAGTAATATTTTGGCAGTTTCTCTTGTTTAAATATTTGCTAAAATATATATTATTAGGAATGTATAATTATACTATTTTTATATTTATGCTGCAACATGTTATTCTGGTACTCATGCAAAGAGCACTAATTAGTTATTGAACTGTTTTGAAGTTTTGAGCAAAGATCATAATAACCTTTACTGTTAACATAATTTAACTTGTGTTGCAAAGAGTAGTTTCAATGTTTCTTAGAATTCTTATTCAGTTTTAGAAGCAAAGTATTTTGTTAAAATTTCCAATTTTTTTCATATAAGAAATGTAATATACTGTTTTAATATATTTTCTTAGGATGTTCATTCCTTTTTTTAAAATTAAATTTCATAAAAATATATATTTATTTCATATTAAATAACTGGTAAAAGTGTTTTTAATAATGTATATTGCACACATACAGTGATTCTGAGTAGGGAGAAAGCCAGGAAACTAATATAATTATTAGCCATAAGTCAGGGAAATGTTGTAAGTTTAGTCAGGGAAATCAGGGAAAAGTCAGGGAAATTTTTTTCATAGTTTCTGTAGCCACCCTGATTAATTCAAATCTGACTTCACTGCTTCACAATTTACGTTGAAAGGCATGGTAAAAATATCCAATTCTGTTTGCATGGCACTGAAATCTTGAAATCTGCATTCGAACTCAAAATGCAGTTTTTTCAAGCCATCTTCATAATTTTTAAGCTTCTCTTCATTTACTGAGGGTATTGAATTTAACCTCGAGAAATGAGACAAGTCATTCTTAGCTAGCTGCCCAGTAAACAGATTAAGTTTTAATTTAAAAGCTTTGAGGTGGGCCCAGATATCGTCGATAAATTGATTTTTCCCTTGCATCTTGACATTTAAGTTGTTCATATGACAAAGAAGATCTGTGAAACATGCAAAGTCCGAAAGCCATTCTGTATCTTCTAACATTTCGCACTCCGCAGAACACTGTTTCTCATGGAAGAACGACACAATGTCATCTTTCAACTGCCAAACTCGCTCGAAAACACATCCTGCACTAAGCCACCTTACTTTCGTGTAATACAGTACATCAGAGTATTCAGATTGCACAGACTGAAGAAAATCTTGAAATTGCCTGTGAGTAAGCCCACGAGATCGAATAGTATTTACAAGCTTCACGACTGCATCAAACACGGGTTTCATATTCAATGCAGATTTACACAGAGCATCTTGATGTATAACACAATGTAGAAAAACAACATTGTTCCTGTGATAGTTTTGATTAAAGAGTCCAAGAAATCCAGATTTTTTTCCTGTCATATTTGGTGCTCCATCTGTCGTAATATTACATATATTTGTTATATAGACACTTTCAAAATTAAAAGCCCTTCCTGAAATTCACGAAAAATATCACTTTTCATCAAAATATCCCTTTGTAGTCAAAATTCAAAAAAAATATCAAATTCATCAAAATATCCCTTTGTAGTTCCCTTTAAAGAACGCATGCACGCCAGTTCCTCGGTAATTTCAAAGTTCTCATCAACACCTCTTATAAATAATACTAATTGAGCAGTATCATTTATATCTGTGCTTTCATCCATAGCTATGGAGCAAAATTTAAACTGGTCAATCTTTGACTCTAATTGTGATGTCAAATTTTTATCGATGGCTTCGATTCTAGAAGTCACCGTTTTTCGAGATAAGCTTACAGTCTGAAAATTATTTTTCTTGTCTGGACATAAAGCATTGTGATGTAGTTGAATGCGAAGAACAGAATGATTTTCAACAGAAATGAAACCGGAAATACCATCAATAAATCAAATAAAAAAGAACATTACAACCAGAGGGCGCGAGCGAAAGGCAGACACACTGGCGCCAACACTATCTGTGCTTGCTATTTCCGTCAATTTATGTTTTGTAGAACAAAAATAGAGAAAGTAAAAAGATCATCAGTCCTTTGAAAAAAGGAAGAAAAAAATATTTAAACAAAGTAGAAAAGGACATGGATATATAATATATAAATCATATTTTCTTTTAATTGCCGTCGGACCGGGAAATTAAAATTCTACCCGCGGGCCGGATAAAACCTTCCGGCGGGCCGTAGTTTGCCCATGTCTGCCTTGGGACTGTAAACAACATTTCCAAGTTTTGATTTTTCTAGCAAAGCTTCTTATGCTGATATCAGCAGTCTATTGGATTCAGTTGGGATAGAATGCTAATAAATCTTACTTTTCAGAAAAAAATTACAGAAAAACAGCTAAGAGACTTAAAACATGAATGTCAGGACTTTGTGTATACCTTCATTCATAGAGTTTTGGATAAGTCCCCTCTCAACTATGTACTTCCCATGAGTATGAGTTCCTTAGATCCAAGGAAAATGGCCAAACAAGCCCATTCCTACTATAGCAAGATGAAAACCATCTTTCTGTTCTTGTGAATTGCAAGCAACTACAAGAAAAGGAAAGTGATTCTATTTTAATGGAATTTAACAGCTTTTTAAATGATGTGGCTTGCAATTAAGAAGAATTTGAGGAGTTTGAAGCTTTTAAAAACCAGCTGTTTAAGTTTTTTTTATCAAAATATTTAGAAGACAAAAATACTTATCAGAAATTGTGGGAGGTTATTGAGATTCTGATGGTACTATCCCATGGGCAGGTAGTAGTTGAAAGGGGATTTTCTGTTAATAAAAATATTGAGGATGAAAATCTTAAAGAAGAATCATATGTTGCCAAAACCTTTGATTTTGGATGAACTGAAAAAAATGTGGTGATGTAGGTAATGTCAAAATCACAAAAGAACTTCGATTATATGAGAAAACTGCCCGCAATAAGTTTGTTGAAAACATTGACGAACAAAAATTGCAGTGTCAAAATGATGAAAAAATAAGAAAACGAAACACATAACTGATGAATTGAATGATTTAAAGTAAAAAAAAAAAAAGGGATTAAAATCGAAGAGTCAGTTTCTGCACTGCAGAGAAACTAGCTGAAAAGGCTGAGGAAAATAGAAATTTTCAATCTTTTGCAGAATCGAATAGTTTTTGTAAAACAGCCTAAGAAAAGGCTAATGAAGTCAAAATGATCAATGAAAAAAATTGAGGCGTTAACAGAGCAACTGAAAATGTAAATGAAAAGTATTTTGAAGTTTATTTAAATATAAATAAAGGTTTGTTGATTTGTATCTGTCTCTTGCTTTTTTCCCCCTCATTCTCCCAAGCAGTGGTCAAAAGTAAGATTAGAGGCTCTTGTGGGGTTAACATTTTTTTAATGAATTTTGTTTCAGCTAATGTGTTTGTAAAGTGAGCACCAAGTAATGCTTAGCAATAGTTTGTGTAAAATTAGCATCTAGTAGTAGCCACACCATGGCTAATAGTAAGGATGCTTGAATTGGGATTTCGAAACTCACTTTGCACTGTAAGTTTTGGCTTATTAACTGTACGGTGAGCAAAACGGGTGCCCTTGATACTCTTCACTTAAGCATCTAAAAGTCATAAGTTAGAAAGTGATGACGCATTTGAACGTTACAGGTGAAAATATTTGATTTAAATTTGTCCTTTTCATTTTTGTGTTCTAAAATATGCAATTTTATGGTCCTTGAATTTTCTTAAAAAGGTCTTTGAATTTTTTTCTTTAATAAGTGTGGGAGCTCTGGCACCTCGTACTTACTGTCAGCAGGCGCAAATCCTGATGCAGGTTCCTTGGATAAAAATAATTTAATTTCAGCCAATTATTTACAATAAACAGCCTCAAATTCAAATAAGTGAAGAACTATTCTTATATAACTCAATCATAACAGAATACGAAATATATAATAGATTGCAAAGCGCACTAGGCTTCACCATTTTGAATAGCCGCACCAACTTCAAAACTGAACACCAGAGCAGTAGTCTGGCCTATGTAGTAGTGGCTAGATAAGGGATACAAATTTCTGGAAGTTTCTCCATGTCTTGAGAACCAAGCTTCTCCAAGCCTTGAGACCTCCCTGTTACCAAACAAGCATTTGGCACCGAATCCGATAGCAAAAAATGTCTCTTAAGTTCCAAAATCACTGCAACACTGCTTCCCTCTTTGAAGACTGTAGGATGTGGCAGTCACTTTAAGATAAAGTTGAGGATGCATTTTGATTTTTAATATGTGTTTGATGTAAAAAAATAAAGAGTTTGACTAATTAAATAATCAGAGTTATATGTAAAAATTGACAATTTATTAAAACTTATAATCATATAAGATAAACTTAAACTGAGAATCATTTAACAATTTAATAATAAAAGATACACTATGCAGCATTTGGAGCAATTTCTCCCAATAAATTTAGAATTGGCCTAAAAATAGTATATTACCTAATATTAGATTCATAGCAATGGATAAGTAATAACAAGAGTTGAACGCTAATTGGTGAATGAGAATTAGCAACTGCTGAGCCTTAACGCTTTTATCTAGAGCAAAACCTAATTTGTATAAGTCTGAAAAACGAATCAGTGCTGCAAATGCTTAGTGATTTGAAGTACTGAGAAACAAACTACTGTAGATTCTTGTTCTAAAAATTTGGACAGTGATGTTTAAGGTTCAAGATTCCTAACAATTAGCCTGCCTTCTCATCTCTTTAAATCTTACAAAAGTCAGTTACTTGAATTTGATATCTTATAACAATTAAATATATAATATACAATTTTAAATCCTTCAATTTCATTGATATGCAATACTTTCATATATTTTAATTATAAATATTTATATGACATAAATTTCTTCCTTTTAATTATCAAACACCAAAAATTTATCGAGAAAAGCTTTTAATTCAATTTTTATTGATTGTTTAGTAAAAATGTCATTTACATTTTTATTAGTAATGAATTTTAATTCAAAGTATTTCTTAAATATTTGGTCTTTTAAAAAGTTTTTTAGTGTCAGTATGCTTAGTTCTAATATTGTCTGTAGAATAAAAGTCAATATAGTTGCTTGTTTATTACAGTATAAAACATATTGAAGTCCACATAATCTAGGATCCATGATTCTTCAAGGATTCATCTATTAGAGACATGTATTCTGCTTCCATTGTCGATAGACTGACACATTTCTGTTGGAACTTCGTCCAGGAGAATTATTAAACCTCCGACTGAAATTCAGTCATACATTTGGCAGCGAAGTCAGCATCACTATAACATGCCACATTTGGAATGTTTGCCATTGAAAGATTGAGTCAAAGATGCCTCATAGTACCAAGATATCCTTAAAAGCATTAGAAGTATATTCCAGTAGGGCAGTTCCAGGGTTTGTTTGGAATTGGAATAAAACATGTACTGCGAAAGATCCAAAAGAAAGGGTGATCCAAATTAAACAGGAAAAGTACTTGACCAATTTCACCTAAATTTCATGCACATGCTTTCCTGAGTATGGGGTTTCGATTTCTGAAAGAAAAAATTAGTTCATATTTCAGCCGAGTATTTTTCCCTACAGAGGTCTAAGCACCTGTTTAATTTGAATCACCCTGTATTTGGTCTAGTCCTGCTTTTTATGAAGGACTAGCTGCCTTCAACAACCAGCTTGATCGCCGAAAATATAATTTCATCTGAATCTCTTATGCATAATTTTATACACATGGTTCCCTTAACAAAGTAGTTTTAAAATTCAGATTGCTATAGACATTTAACCATGTTCTTTTCGTAGCCTTTCACTTGTTCTGTTCCTTGTCTACATTAACATAAACTACGCATTTGATTTCAACATTAAATTGGCGTGGCACATTTTACGTCCAGCAGCATGCTAATTGACTTAAAACACACTGATAAAAAGAATTAAAATATAGCAAAGATAATCTTTCAGTTTACTAGATTATTTCATTATATACTTACCATCTTGAGGACTTCATTTACAGATTTTACAGAAAAATTGATCAAATAAAAGAAGAAAGTAAAATCCAAAGGATATTTTCTAAGCTTTAAACAATGTAAGAGAAGCACTCAATTAAATATTTGTTTAAACAATGAAAACGGTTTGAAATTTTTTGTAACAATGAAAGGTATTGTTGTAAATTATGCCAAAAAATATTTTTAAAAGGTTATTAAAATTAGAGAAAGAAATCGTGCAACAACTTTATTGCTATCATTGAAAAGATAATTTTTTGCACTTTCGGATGGTGTAAAAATGATTTTTGTGCTGTAATATTTTCGAAAGTTATTAAGGAAAAACGCCAAAATTTCGCTTATTTTTTAATTGATTAAAATTTCAAGAAAACGGCTCCGAGGTGCACATTCCCATTCTCCAAAGAATGTTCATGCCAAATTTCGTAGCTCTAAATCCAGCAGTTTGCCCTGTAGAGCGCCAACACACAGACATTCTCCTTTATTATTAGTAGAGATAAGCTTCCTAGGATACTTCTATATGGGTACTTATACATTTCAGTGATTTTCACACTTGTACTAGGACACTGCTGCTTAGATAATATTACACCTTTTTGCTATAGAAAGAGGAAATTTAAGCTTTTCATATATTTTACAAATTTTAGAAATATAATCATTTTTCATGTATGAATAAGTTTCCATTGTGTTCTTTTTAGAATTCTACAATAAGTAATTTTTTTTCCCCAAAATTTTTAAAGCAAAGTGACATTTTAAGATTTCAGTCACTTTGTTGCTATAATTACTTGACCTTTCTATAAGGATAATGTCATGCACATATAATAGTGAAACTACATTGTTTTTATGAAAGTAAATGCAGTTTGTCCATTTTAATTTATGGAATTTTATTCTTTCTTGGGTAGTATGCATTTTCTGAAACATTCACGGCCACTTTGTTTTAAACCATAGATTGCTTTCTTTAACAAACATAATCTGGTTAATTGCTATTTACAAAACCTTGTGGTTGACACATATAGGTTTTCTTGTGCAAAGGAACATATAAATACGCATGCTTGATGTCAAGTTGGTATTGTTGCCATTTCTGATGATATACCAGTAAGGGAAAAAAATCTTATAACACAAAAAGTAATCACATGACTAAAAAGTTAGTTGTATGTTTCTCCTTTATTTTGGTGAAAACCTTGAGTAACTAAAGAAGCTTCAAATTTATTTTCATTTATCTTTAAGGTATAAACTCATCTATTTCTGAGTATTATTTGATTTGAAGGTTTGGCTACTAAATCCCATATGTCTCTCTCAGCCATGGTGTTAACTTCTACCATTGCCTATGCCATTCTGTAGCTTCAGGGTTTTTTAAAGATTCGTTATAATCTAAAGGAATTTTGATTTCTAGTCAAATATCTACATTATAATTTTCTTTTTTAAATGAAATAACTCATGAATAAGGATCTTTTGTACTGAAGTTAAACATGTCCTCGTTGCATTCAATTCCATTTTGATTCACAGTATGTCTTTACATCATTATGTGGTCTGAAACAAGTATTAGTTCCTCTTACAGAAAAATTTCCCAATTTATATGACTCCATTTCGAATTTAGTCTATAGCCCTTGAAAAATTGGACTAGAGTGAATTCCTTGTCTGTTTAATTCGATTCTATCATTTTATTTCATGGTTTTTACTTTCTTTGAATTATCATTCCTCCATTTATATAATAGATATCCATTTTTGATCCATTTTTATGGGGAATGGCTTGCCTAATCCATGTAACCTTTTTTTAGAAGGTTTGATTTGGAATTGGGTTCAGATGCCTTCGTGTTCAGATCATCTGAAGGTTTGGATTTTACGCCTACACTTTTGAGGATTTCCCCATTAATCGAGATTTCGTATTCTGTATTGGAATTGGATTCTTTTAAGTTGTAAAATTTTGAATTGTTAGGTTCCAGTACATTTACACTGCTAAAACCATTATTGTTAAAATAGAAAATCACTCGTCATGGTATGATGGGTGCAAATTGCCTCTTCATTCGAGAGGTTCCCCCTCAAATTTGACGTGTTTAAATAAATATATATATGAGAGAAATGTTTAATATTGGTTGAAAACAAATAAAATAAACGTATGTTTTATGAAAGTAATTTTTTTTTTCTTAATTACATATTTCTTTATTCAAACTATATCACGTTCATGATATACCACTGATGTAATTTACTACTTTCTATTAAAAAACGGAAACTAATTTGAAATATATGATTAATATAATTTAAAATTTCTCGGGAACTACTGATCATAGCGAGATAAATTTTATATCAATGGATAGCAATTATTCGATATATTTAGTACAGTTGGATTTCTTTGTTTTGGAGGATAAAGAAGGATGTACATATTATATAAAAAAAATTTCCTTTCTAGCCAAAAATAATTTTCTCCCATCTTACAAAAATATATCAATTTTACTCCTCCTACAAAAGAAGCTCCACTTTTTATGAAATGGGGGGGGGGGGGGGCCATCAAATTGCATCGTAATTTTGACGAGTACTTTAGATTTATTAAATTATGAGTGGTTTTTTGAGAATTTGTCCGTCTTTTAATTTTATTTGCAAATTTCTGACTAACATTAATAGTTTCAGCATTATTCAACTTTTTATTAGCACCATGTAATGCTACAACTTCTAAGTCACCTTTATGTGCATAAAAGATGATATAAACACTTATAAAGGAAACTCGAATCAACATATAATTTCAGAATCGGGAATGTTAAGGAAAGTTGCTATGAAATGAAAATGATGAAAAGAGTAGAATACACACACAAAGGGTAATCAAACCACATGTTCTGCTGAATAAACCTCAATTTCAGTTGACATTTTACAAGTTAAATTACAAAATTTAACTTTCAAGACCATAAAGCAAAAATTATGTTTCTTGGAAACACCCTAGTCAAATTTTTACTGAATTTCCTTTGGGGGGGATTAAATGAAATTAAATGGCTTTCATTTTGAATATTTGTATTACACAGAATGTTGAATATTGCTATTTAAAACCAAATTGTATTTAAATATATCAATTACTTTTAAATGCACTATGATCATATTCATATTGTTACGAGTTTTAAGTGGCTGTAAGGGTTACACCTTGTAGCTTTTCTGTTCTGTCAATTTGGGTTGTCATTTCTTTAGTAGCAATTTTCTACTCTAAATAACTATTAACTTTTTCATTATGAGTATTGTTGCGGTACATTTAAGTGTTTCTTAAAACTGGAACTAGATATTTAATTTGAAAATATGAAATGTATTAGTGTTACACTTTATAAGTATTCTGATTATGTTTCAAAGTACCATATTTTACCCTGTGTCTATTGTATTCATTGGTAGTTCTGTAAAAAATTTATTAACTTGCTACTGAAGAGCAAAATGTAAGTATATGTGGATTATTCAATAAGAATTGTGTGAAGTATATAATGTTTATGAACTCCTTTACATGTTATGCATTAATTTAATCCAGAACAGATTTATTTGCATAAATCTGTTAATATTCAAAAGAGTCTGGTTTGTGTGTTAATTACAGACATGACACATTTCCGTGGAAACGCAGATTTCCACTTTTTCGGCATCGAATTTAATCATTCTTAGGATTGATGCAAATCTGGATTAAAATGTTTGTTAATGTGTTGGGTGGGGGGTTGCTCCCGCAAACAAAAACTGTGCGCCATGTGAAAATTTTGCGTATGGCTCTAAAGTGAAAGAATTTCGAATTCATAAGATATTGCGTAATCCTGCCGAAAGCCGTTCAGCGTCTGAGTTATGTATCGACTTTTTGCCTCGCTTTGGGGTCAAAGTTTAGCATTGGGATTGGGGAGGAATGCCCGAAGGTTGTATTATTTTCTTTCTCATTTTGTTCTATCTCCTTTCGTTCCATCCAATCGGAATTCATTCCGAATTCTGAAAGAAAATCATCTACGAATTTCTTCCAATCCGAATTTCATGAGAACAAAGATGGTTAGCTCTCTGTGAAGGAAGCCATTTTATTTTCACGTTCTCTTTAACATTCTTTTCTTCATTTTTGTTAGTTTTCGTTCCTTAACATTTGTCTATCAACACAGGCATGACACATTTGTGTGGATTTCAACGTTTTCGGCATCGAATTTTGTCATTCTTGGGATCGATGTAAATCTGCATTAAAAGTTTTGGTAATGTGTTGGGGCAGGGGAGGAGGGTTCTGTCACAAAAGACGTGAATAGCACACAAACAAAAACTGTGCGCCGTGTGCACATTCAAAATAATATCAGATTTGATAGATAAAAGATCAAGAAGAATGTATATTGAAACATATTCTTCAATTTAGAGTGTTAAATACAAAATGATGAGCAAAAAGCAGTCTACTTTTGAATATTTTAGGTAAAAGATTTTTTCGTGATGCTATTGATAGTAACGTGCAAAAATTTAAGGTCATCAGGCAAATGGTACTAGGAGGAACTTTATAGTAAGAAAATAGCAATGAGAAAAAATATAAAGAAAAACCCCAATCAAAGAAAGAGAGCAAAATTTAGGAAATGTAGGAAAATAACAGACTGAAGCATTTAAAAAAGCTTGAACTGTTAGCTCAAAAAATGAGAAACAAAAGTCTTAATAATTATGTATAATCAAAAAAAGTTTTATATGGCCGTTTTTTTAGTGAGATAATTTTTACCATAGTTTTTATTTTAACAAAACTTTATACGCAATTCATTTTTCACCCATTAATTTGCTTTTAAATAATAATTCTACAATATTTTTAATATCTCAAGCACTTTTTGTATAAATTTATTCATTTATTGTTCAATTAATCATACTTATTTTACTTCTTGGTGTTTACGTTTGATATGATTCCGTATTTATGAAGTTCACCTTTTTTTGTTCCAAGTCTCTATCATGTCTGTAATTATTTTCTTAAATATTATTTGTTATCATTTTAAACATTTTTATGTTCTAGTATAGAGCTAATACCTGTAATATATTCATAGCCTCTGCTTCATAGACTTTTTTTTTATTGTTTTAGTGGCCAATCTCCTGCTGAAGCTGACCTCAATTTGCTGGAAACTGCTAGGCGATGTGAGCTTTATGGTATTAAAATGACTCCTGCTAAGGTGTATATTATTTAAAGTATCAATTTAAAGTTTTAGTTATGTTACAATACCTAAGGGATTTTGAAAAGCTTTTTCCATTTATTTTACATCTGCTGATGTATTTATAATTATTTTTAAAGTAGAATTCTGATTTTTTATAAAAGAAAGTAAATAAACATTAAAAGAGCATAGGACTGTATTATAAAGTGCCATATTTCTTGCTAAGTAATTAAAACTTGCTTGAATTAATATTTTCTGTTTACTGTTAGAAATGCTGGCAAAATTTTCTCTCTGAACTTGGAAAAAGAAGAAAAAAATGGAGGGGAATTAAGTTACAAACAATAACAATAAAAAAGTAATCTAGGTACAAAACTTCATGTTTGTAGTTTTAATAAAAAATGCAGGATTTATGAGTCTGTAATGTTATTATCATTTAGGCATGGCTAAATTCAGTGAGATATATTTTGCTTATAATAACAATGTTCTCCTTTTTTTTTTCATTGTCTCATAGTTTGGTTTTGACTAGCTTTTATTCGTTTGATATCTTCCCCACTCTTACACTGTTTGGATATCTGTGTAAAATTATAATTTGTTAATTATAAAAAATGAGCTATAATAAATTTGCAGAGAAATATAATGTATTTCTCTGCTGTTCTTCCATATCTGTTTTGCTGAAAGAATTTTAATCACATTACTTTGAAAAAAGTGTAAAAAATAAATTTTTATTAGTCTAAATATATGTTGATTTTTGTTTGAATTGAAGGTAGCAATATTTGCCATAAGGTTGATATATTGTTTTAGTGCTTGATCTAAACACACAGTGAAAGACATAGTAAAAGGCATAGTTAAAAGAAATATGTATGCATAATAATATAAATACTTCTTACTGTAGTAATAAAAATAACCAAGGAGGAATACGAGAATGATACAGTGAAAAAAAAAATGATCATCACAACATGAGAATAAGATAAAAAAAAGTGTGTGCATAAGAAATTGGTTGCAATATAAAGAAAACTAAAATGCTCATAGTTGTTATAATATTCACAATGCAATCCTATGCTCTTTCTTTGTTGATGCTGAACAGTATAATGTTAAATGGAGGCCACCGTTTTCACTCAGATATGTAAGAAAAGGATGAAACCTGAATCCAAATTTGTAAATAAAATAAAATTTTAAAAAATGAAGGAAAGCAACAATTATGTATTTAAAAACAAGTTAAAGTGTTTGATGCAATAAGAAAATACAGTAGTCGCCACTTGTAGTGATCATGGATCTAAGGATCAATCGCTTGTACTGATCAAAATTGAGTGGAACGGATCTCCCTTATCTAAACACATAGAAAATCCGCCAGTTCTAGTGATCAGTTGGGATGGTCAGGTGGGAGAATCCCAGTCCTTTGGAATGGTCAAAGGCCACACAAACTGATTTTCTCCTACTCGTTATTTCCATTGAAACCACTCCAGCCCATTGCCAACTTCTTCAGATCACCACATGAGCCTTGATAGGACTTGATTACAGAGCTCTACCTGAACACAACATAAAGTATGTATAACTGTTTTGCGCTGTACAAGTATGGCTGAGTGTAAAAGTGGGGTTTTGGGGACTGGGTTGCGAAAGTGTGTGTGTGTGTGGGGGGGGGATTTATAGAATCTGGATGTATAGGGAATAGACAACAAAATTTAAAAAGTTAGTTACAAAGTTAGCTAGCTTTCCTGGATACTATTGTATTTTTATAATTCCTAGTTTTAAGCAGCAAAAATGAAAAAAAAAAATTTAATTCTCTTCCTCTGAAAGTGTGTGTAAGGAGGGTGAATACACCCCCAAGTCGCCACCACTAGTCATCAGTAAAAGTGAAAACTGCAATGTTTTAAAGGTTCATTACCAGTCGAGTACAAGGCAAATTCCAGTGCATATTCATAAGAATGGTTTATCTAGGAAATGCTTGAAAACTTGGAAAATCAGTTTTTTATTGTATATATAGAGCAAAATCTAATTATTTACAGCATTTCATTTCCATTTGTTTTTGGAATTCAAAAGGAGTTATATTATGGAAAATTTCTTTGAAGACTTTTAATTTAACAAATGTTCTCATGTTTGTTGAATTTTTTAAAAATTGATCTAGACAGACATTATTCTAGATTCAAAAAGTTACAAAGAAAAGATAAGATAAAACTACGAAAAGTTCATATTTTTTTCATGAAAATTATCACCTAACTTCACAAACTAACTCATTATACAAAGAAATTCATCAGTTATAACTGTCAGAAACGTGCTTGTATCATTTGAGACATTTTTCTTGGACTTCATACGAAACTAAATCTGAAAAATGTTTTTGAAATTATATGCCTGTGTGTTTGTGACCATGATAATCTTAAAATGCATTGAGTTCCAGGAAATTCTCTCTTTTGTCCACAGATAATTTTTTGTTTGCATATGGACATCATAATTCAAAAATGCAAGAAGTTAAATGGTAAAATTTGGTAATGTCCTTCCACCAAAACTTTTGATCAATATCAAATTTTGGAACAAATTGGTCAACAGTAAGAGAATCTTTACAAATATACATTTGATTTTTTTTAATTATGAAAAAATACAAAAAAGGATCATATTTACAAAAAAAAATTTTAACATCACTTTGCTTCTTACTTTGAATAAATATATTATGAATGTTTCTACTGGTTGCTACACTAATATGAAGTAATCTTCTTATAATCCATGTAGCTTGTGATTTTTATATAATTTTTAGCATGTGATATAAGTTATCAAAATTGATACTTGAAATTTTTTGAATTAGTTACACTCACCAATTTTAACAGAAATCGAGGGAGAAGGTAATTTTATTTTGCCATGCTAAATTTCAGCTTATTCCTACCAGTATATTTTTAGCTGCGATAAATTTTATGCTTTTGCTGTAATAAGATGCTCTTGAGGGGTGGGAGCAGGGTTGTCGATTTTTTTGATTTTTTTCAAAAAAATCGATTTATTTGATTTAAATCGGATTTTTTGATTTAAATCAAGATTTTTTTGATTTTAATGATTTTTTTAAAACTACATATATATATTTAACATTTGTATATTAGACAATGAGCCCTACAGTCATAGAATTAAATATATATAGCATCATACCAATCATTAAGCTGTACTTTATTTTTTTAAAAACAAATTTAAAAAATTTAATTCAAAAATGTAACTATTTTAAAAATATTTGTGAACTAAAATATAAAAATAATATACTTTTGAAATATAAGACAATTTTATTAAGGAAAAATGTAATAAAAATTGTCATTTCTTGACTATAAGTAGATATATTATTGTATGTTACAATATTGGAGAATTTTACACTCAGCTGTTCATTTGTTTCATTACAAACACAAGTTTTGAAGCTTTCTCTAATCCTAATTTGTTTCACCCAAAACATTAAATAAAAAATTTTCTAGATAAAATTCTTAAATTCAGGCTTCAAGGTGCATTGAGTCACCATCAGGATTACCTGTGTGCCAAATTTCATGACTATAAGTGTGATAGATTCGTCTGGACATTGCACACATGCTCACAAACATTGCCTTTTATAAGTATAGATCATAGTTTAAATTGCACTATGTAGATGCTTGTATTTCTTTTGGAACATTTATATGCATTACTTAATTATCTTACATTTGAACATTATTGCAATATAAAAACTTTGTTGTCCCCGACACTATTTAGTTTTCTCCAGTATTAAAATGAAACTCGCTGCATTTTACTATGTTCTTTCTTTGTGAACATGATCCTTTCACAATATTTATTTTATTTTATAAAAAAAGGAGCATCTCATACTTTGCATTTTATTGTGTTGCTCATTAGAGATTTATTTAACCCTTTGGGGGCGAAGTGTGCCAGTTAATGGCATACCTAATTTCACTCGCTTCTCAACCGTTAAATTCAACTATAAATGGAAAATAATAAGTTTAGGATAGGGCTAATAGTACTCCTTTTAGAATGTATGTAGCAGTCTTATGAAATTTTGTTTTGGAATAGGAATTATTAGAGATAAAGTTTGGGAAAATTCCTTGTGTGACTCGGAGATAAGAAATTTTTCAGTTCTGGACATTTAACAATTTTAGCAAAGTAACTCGAAAATTTTACTCCAATATTCTTGAAGTTTTAATTTATAATTTTCTGTAAGATTCAACAATAATTTTTGAGTGTATCAAGGTGACTGTATCTAAGGGGGTTCTCATGGGGGGGATGACCTGAAAGGGGGACGACCCCCTACCCATCGGAATGAAGAAAGTTTTTTAAAAAACTTTTTTTTATAGATTCTATGTCTAGACAATAAACTAAACCCATTCATGATGTTTTCTCATCATATTTTCAAAAAATTATTGCCTTGCGCTGCAAATGGTTAAAATCTAATTTGCTTGTGTTCTCAAAAATAAAGATATAGAAAGTACTCTAGTTACATCAATTCAATAAAATATTTTTTTATCTTCTATATATTCTTTCTTTAAATATACATTTAAAAATACTTTAAAATCACTATTTAAAGATACCTGAACAATTTTATTTCATTAAAGCAGTTTAACTTGATATTTAAAATAACATGATTTAAATCAGTGATTTTTTTAAAAAAAATCAGTTGATTTAAATCGCGATTTAAATCAGTGATTTTAATCAACTGATTTAAATCACCGCAACCCTGGGTGGGAGCATTCCCAAAATTACAAAGGGAAATAGCTTTCATGATTTGAAACAAATATTTTCGGTGGCTAAATATAATCTTTCATTGTTATAAAAGAAAATATAAAAAGTACTGCAAAAAGTTGTCTGGAAATAATGTTGTATAAGATATCATTATTTTGGTATTGCAGTTTGGCAGGGAAAAGTTCTCTAATATCTCAACCTTGGTATAGTTCAGCAGTACAAAAAATGTATTTCACTGAATGATACTGCAAGGCAGTCAGTCTTTAGAGGGGAAAAATAACAAAAGTAAATAAAAAAATTACAACAAAAGTATAAGATGTTGTTCACTCTTCAACATTTTCACATCTGCAGAAATCATAAATATGGGATGATTGGACTATTAATATTATGATTAAAGTAGAAATGGGATGTGGTGAAAGATTATTGTTTGTATAATGATAAATTCAATTTAATTTTACTAATACCATTATATCTTGCAAATAAGAAAACTGTAAATATTTATAATTTAGTATTTTAAAATCCACATGATTATTAACATATGTGAAAAGAATGAATCTGTGCACCTTTTTATTCTCTATCTGAAATTCTAAGAATTAAAATGTTGTTCTAACAGTACTTGAATCTTAAACTTAAGAACAAGCAAAAGAATTGAACACAATATTTATTTATTGATTTACTAGGGGTTTACACTCCTGCTCGCCAATCCCCAAGAATCATGTTGTAATTCTTTTGGGATCACTATGTGATCACAACTTGCTTTGCTCGCTCACCATGCAATTATGCGTTTCTGCTAGTAATAGGAAGTTATAAATATATTACTTACTAAAAGTAAATTTAAATTATTTGAATTTGCACAAACTGCTAACATTAATTTTTCATCAATTACTAAAAACTAGATGATGTATTTTTAAAATTAAATTTTCAGATAGAAGAGAGATATATATGTTAATGTTAGAAAGAAGTTTGAAAATTAAAATATATAATTCTAAGATGTTTAAAAATCAAAATTATTTATACAGTCAAAAATCAGTTATTTAAGACTTCTTGATATACACAATTGACTATTTCTCTACTTGGAAGGACAACAGTCACTGAGGCAAAAGTTTTAGCTTGTGAGAAGCCCTACTTGCAGTGAAAACCATTCTGGTATTTTTAGCTCGATTGTCTTCAGTTATCCAATACATCAGCAGATAATATTCTATGATTGGATTAATTGCCCTCAACGTAGAATCCAATATTCTCATAATAGAGGTTAAACATCCTTCTTTTCTCCCCATGCATTTTACAATTGCTTTAATGGTATCAAACACATATTCCCTAGTTTGTTATGATTACTGTGTATAGGGGCAACCATATGGTATATCTGACATGTATCTTATAACAGTATGGTCCTGTTCCAGAAGGAGGTCTTAAATTGTGCTTCTATGGAAGCAAAAGCTAAAGCAGAGTTATATTCCCTTGTATGTTTCCAATAGTTTTTGATTCGAGTGAATCACTGATTAGCAAATCCTTCAATATTTCCAGTGGATTGAACAGATTTTCCAGAATAGTCCCACATCTATGCTCCTGTAGTTCAGAAACTTCGCTGTGTACACAAAAATACTTAAAACTCTATTTCGTTCATTCTGACTGGATCTTCTTACTATTGATTCTTCAACAGTTTCATTTGCCCTAACTTCTTGTTGCTGTCAATTTCGATTTATAATTGAAACTACACAACTTAAACTCATTTTGTTCAAACTTTCTAACTCCAAAAATTTTTCGTTGTCTCAGACTTCTTACCAATTCAAACATGTAAACAATCTAAACTTATGAGCTGTTACCAAGCAGCAATTTCAAAAATCAACCCTATTTTGTGTCCACATAAACATTTTATATGCATGGATTTTTGTTAATCATTGTAGGCATATCTTCTTGCTTCCTTACTTTTTTCATTTCTGTTATTGTATTAATTTCGTAAAGATTGACATTGATCAGAATGTTTTTACTAACGTTTTAAAGATAGCTCTACAAAATTTGAAATTCCTGTTCCAATCTGAGGTATTAGAAATAAGATGAATCGGCATTTTTAACAGATACATTTTCTAAACGATTAAAAAATTGTTAAAATTATGAAAATTCAAGGCTGTTAAGAAATAAAAAAAGAATTGTCTATAACATTACTTGTGAAAAGAAATCATTCTATAAACAGTGGCGTAGCTGTAACTTTTGCTGCCTGGGGTGAAGTTGCAACATGCCACCTTTCCTTTTCATGCGACATATGGCACATAAACGTAAAAAGAAAATTGCAAGAAAAATGTTTTTATTAGTAACGCAATTCTTTGTTGGACTCTCTCGATTACTGCAGATAGGTTGTAAAATCTCCTGTCCACCATCAGTCTTTCCTTCACATATCGGCAATTTACCGACAAAAGGCAAAAATTATGAATTAATTGTGTTATTTAATTTTTTATGAACACAGTGATTGAGTTAGTAATGCCGCTCTTAGTTATAAAATTGTTTTCTTGCATGTCGGATTTTCCCACCCCCCTTTACCTGTGCCACTTTCTATAAATGGTGAGAATCATGATTAATGGTTGTTCATCGATAAAATCTCAGAAACTCTTAGGATTTTTGTTCTGTCTTTGAAAGAATCATTTACTTTATGTTGAGTGTCCACAGAAATGAAAACTGCCCTATTTACACAACACTTTTAATGTAGCAATTAAGTTTGCATTAACATATTTCAAGAATGTTTTACAGTTAATATGACATTCTTTTAATAAAAAAAGTTATAATAAAATATTAGTGTCTCATTATAAATAATTGGTCTATTACTCATTGATTTTATGCAATGTCACACCTCAGTTTTTTAATAAAAAACCAAATTGAAAAATTACCTGGCACTCTTGTAAACCTTATTATAAAATTTCTGTAAAACAATGATTGATCCATCTTAAACCGATTCAAGTTCAAAATAATTTAGACAAAATGCAAATCACTGTTTAAATGATAAAATTAAAATTTTTGCAGAAGTTTTCAGTAGGGTAAATATATGTCATGCTCATAGAGGGATTTGATTATATAAATTCTATCAAATATGATGGCTTTTGAAATCCCACTTAAATGGCAAGCCTATTGCTGATTGCTACGGACGGGCATAGAGCTTACCGGACCCAATTTGGAGATGACCCCCTTTTTATGCGAAAACACAAAAAAACTCAGTATCTTCCAATATATTGTTAGTAATTACTTTGCTTAACCCATTAACACCAAGCATCCTATTGATAGGACAGTTACATTTCACTTCTGTGGCTAAAGCAAATGCATTCCATTGATTCTTTTTGGGTTTTACTATGAAGGCAATAGGTGTTACCAAACTCCTAAACAGTTTTCAACAGACATATACTTCCAGTTAGCCAGATTTTGAAACCAAAATGTCATTGTTTTGAATTTTTTTGGTTTTCGCATTGATTTATTTTTAAGGTAATGGAAGGAATCAGAAAGTGAATTTTTTGATATTTTACATATTTTTATTTGTCTTTAATATTTATAAAGAAAAAGTATTTTAAAATTTTCTACTGATCTTTTTTAATTCTTTTTGAAAAAAATATTAAAAAAAATTGTTTCTCCGAATTTAATTTTACTTCGTAATTAACTTAATCTTGTTGTTTTGAACACAATTAATAGAATTGTATTGAAATCTATGCTTTAACTTAATTTGGGTAATAATGGGTAGAAACCACTTAAAAGACTAATTACAGATGACCATTTAAGAAACTCTTTATAAAGTAAACTTTTAGATCATGTTTCCTTTCGTATGGTACCTTTTGTTTAAATGTACAGTGAACGGTGGCCTAAATATTGTCTAATGGTTTCTTTTCTATTCACAACTGAACTTAAAAAACCCATTTGAGGCAAAATAAGCTTAATAAACAAATTATTTCTGTTCTTTTATATGCATAACAATGCTTTCACTTGTAGAAGTGCAAAAATATAGAGTAAAACTATATCCAGAGAAAGTACTTCGGCCTATAAGAAGACTTCTTTTGTTTGCCCATTTCCTTCATGATATTGAAGATGACTCTTATTAGTCGGTAGTTTTAGAAATTAGTATTCATGTATTTGCTTCTCTTTTCCATCCTTTAACAAGGAAAATTATTTCAGGATAGTGAAGGAGTTCCCTTGAATCTAGCTGTTGCTCACATGGGTGTGTTGGTCTTCCAAAACTACACAAAAATTAACACATTCTCCTGGGCAAAAATTAGGAAAATAAGTTTTAAGAGACGGAAATTTTTGATAAAGCTTCATCCAGAAGGTTATGTAAGTATAGTTATAATTACGAAAAATTTATAATTAAAATCTTCATTTTGTACTTTTCTTTCATATGTTCACCTCTGTTTATTTTGTTAATTAACGTTTTGATCCCATGTATTGGCTTTGAGCTTAACGTTTAACGTTTTGATCCTATGTATTGGCTTTGAGCTTTTATGATGAGGCATATCTAGTTTAAAAACAAATTTTAATAATTAAAGTGAATTCTCTTTAAAATGGTTTGCTATTTTTGCTGATAAATGTATGTATATTAATATTTACATTGAAAATTGATGCTTTAATTTTTTTAAATCTTTATCGTTAAGCCAATATCCATTTAAAAATTTGTAAAGCATATAATTATTCGATTTTCTTATGTTTTTGTCTCTGTCACCTGGAATGTTTTGGAATGGGTTCAGGCCTTAGAGGACATTAAATAATCAGACCTTAAAGTCTTTTTTCTCTACAGAAAACTTATTCCATTTTTGAATCTGTATGGATGTATGGTCTCGGATGAAGTCATCCACCAGATTCTTACTTTTTAGTGTTGTCTGCTATTATTTTTAACTCTTCCACAATTATGTTCCCTTTTTTAGTACTTTTATTTATTTTGTAGTTTGCAATTTTTTTCCTGGATGATGCTGCACTTGTGCACACCAATTAAATTGCTTCTATTGATTTTTTTTTCTTTTTAGATATTCCTCCTTATTTTTTGTCTTTTTAGATATTGAATTCTTTGTGTACTGAATGATAGACATTACTACTCGATATTTTAAGAGACACTGAGCATTTCCAAAAATGTTTAAACAATTTGTGTTTAGTTGAGACTTGCCTTTCTCTTTGTATTCATATTTTAGAAAAGAGGTATTTATCGATATGCTGCGCATCTTTAAATTTTTTGTTGCTGTTCTTTAAAATAATCAACCGATAAATAGAGTATATGTCCTTTCTGTAATAGTTAGTTTTCATAATGAAAGAAATTTGAATCAATTGCTATTTTTTAAAAATATGTTAATCACTGACTATTTTTGCTTTGAAAAAAATTTTGTGAATTGTCTAACTTCTTCGTATTCTATGAAAACTCCAACATATATATAATACATGGCACAGAGTTTGCTTATTGTAAAACTTCTTTTTCCTTTACTTCTTAAGGATGAGTTCATCATTCTGTTATTGTGTTTCATTTGCAGTGAAGAGATAATATTTTTAACTCGGTGATAAATGCAGTGTGAAGTGTAATTTTCAAAATCATGCTTGTGCTGAATGTTTTGACAGTTGACAAAAATCTTACTACAGAGTTGACGGTTTTTAATTGGACTTGCAAACAAAATTATTATAAGTTCTTTAGTTATTCTATTAGTAGAATGATGAATGAGGTGAGAAACTTTTGTTAATATGTTTCCTTGAATAGTACCAATTATCATTGACGTATGATGGCACAACTTTCGAAACTTCAGAGCTAATTTCATTACATCCGAAAATGGATAAAACCCCTCTGACAATTATCTTATTATAATTGCTATTGAAGGGGAAGTTCTAACTTCTTGATTTGGAAACAGCCATGTTCTGGAATAAAAAGGCCTTTCACGACCTCTGCAAGTAGGATTCTTTTATCTTTGTTAAGTAATACCTTAAGGCTTCCCTTGTTTTCTATTTACACTAATTAGCTTCTTAACTGTTTTTTTTTATTGGAAGTTGCAATAATATTTTGCCTTTTTCATTGCTGAAAGTGTTGATTTATATCCAATAATTCAGTAGATTTCATATGCTCTGTTCCTCCTCCCTTTTGTATTATTATCAAGTGCAATTAAGCCTATTAGTAACTACAAAAGAGTCAACTCGCTTTAAAATGCAATGGGCATTTTGTTTTATCGAAATCAGCTTATTGAAACACATGTGCCAGGTAATTCCTACATTGTATATCTATTAATGCATTATTTATGTATTTTTTGTAGGGTTACTATAAAGACACAGTGGATTTTGTGTTTGAAAGTCGAAATGAATGTAAAAATTTCTGGAAGAAATGCATCGAAAATCATGCCTTTTTTCGTTGTTCTGAAGTAAAAAGATTACCCCGTCAAAAAACTCGTATATTTAGTCGAGGATCATCATTTAGGTATGTGCAGTATTGGTACATTTTAGAGCATGTTCATTCAATAATTCAGTTAATGACAGTAGTGTCATTAAATAAAGTACTTGCTTATTTCTTAACTGGATTTCATTCATACAGTAAACTCTCGATTATCCGGCATTCAAGTATCCGGAAAGCTCAACTAACCGAAAAAATTAGAAAATGAGTTTTTCTGAAAGTTTTACATCTGCGCGCCAAAATTTCGTACGCACGCGCCCTGTTCCGTTCACGCGGACAATTTATTTCTGGAATGCAACGTTCGTTCCGCACGGAGGGGCGTAGAAGAAAAAAAAAGCAATATAAAGTGCTGTGGCGTTCACAGACTTGCTTTATGGGGGGTTCAAAAGCAAAAGTGAGAATCAAATAAATAAAAGGTCCTCACCTTTCGCCGGAAAAACAAGACCTAAGAACGAAATCGACAACCATAAAAAAAAAGGTAAAGGGACAGAATCGGTGAAAAAAAAAAAAGAAAGCTCATGGAGGGGGTACTCCAGATTAGTAAGTCACTTTCTTTTCCTTTATTTATTTACCCTCCAAATACCGGCAGATGTTGATTCCGATTACGTAATATCAAGTGCAGGAGAATTGGAGGCACGCGTATTGCGCAATAACCCTTGCGATCTTCTAAAAGAGAATTAGTTTTGATATTCAATCTGGGATTTGTTTATGATCACTTAAAAGAGTTTTATTATGCTTTCTGAGTAGAATATTTTTCAGTTTCGTCGGCTATTTTTATATGTTTATATTTTTACAATCTATATATTTACGGTAAAAATTCGGCTACAGATCATATATATATATATATTTTAAGTCATCATTGTTAAATTAAAATCTTCATAATATGTTTTGTAAATACAATGTTATGGAAGATACAGAAGTATTCTTAAAAATTATATTTAATGCACATTTCAAAATGACAAAAACAAATTATTTGACCGAAAAAATCTTTAAAAAAAAGGCTACAATCTACCCTCCCCCCTTCCATTTTTCCCGTCACACTCAACTATCTGGACTTTTCAGGTATCCAGAAATCGGAGTTTCCCAAGCATTCCGGTTAGTTAAGCTTTTACTGTATAGCTTTTTAAAGGACAATTTTTTAAAAAATTATTCATTATTTTTGATTCACATTCTAAATTATGCTGTGAACCATTAAGTTGTAAGTGTTATTCTGTTTGGTAAATGCCTTTTAAATAATGTTATAAAATTATTGCAAATATTTGTAGAGAGAGTATGAAATAAAAATGGTGAAAGTGGAATTGATTAATTTTGTATTGTTGTCTCTTAATAATTTGAAGTTTAAACTGTGATTGTACAAGAAAACTTGGAAATTAAAATTCTGGTGTTAAAGGCAAATGGAGACAGGCAGTATTGCATGAATTTACCTAAAAACTCTAATATATTTAACCTCTGTGTGGTTTCCTCTTTTGTGTAAAACTATTTGAAAAGCGGGCGACCAAGGGCCGTTAACCTGTAATAAATATACATCTGTTCCCGAGTAGAAGCATCACTAAAAATGAGCGAGCATTTTTTGTCCCCCTCTTACTTGAGCCATAGGTGGTCAATAGCCATTAGCACTCATTCGAGATATATGTTTATTGCTTTTGAAGTCTTGTGTGACTACCAAAGCGTTTCATGTGTGGGATGATCACTCATCTGCATTTTCCCCGTATGCTGAGTGGCAAGGTGTTGTGTTAAGCACATGGTCTCTGTTATGTTTTAAACAGTTATATGGACAGTCTGAAAATAATATAATTCTAAAGTAGCCTACAATAATAAATATATGTGGAGGATTAAAATGATTAAAATCAACATTTTTACTCCCTAATAATTCTTATAAATTAATAAATATTTGCAATCTTTTTCTACTGACACTTGTTGCATATGCTTGTTCAGAACATGAATTTTATTTGGCTTGTGCTAGCATTGGAGTGTGACACCCCTGATCTTTAGTCTTGAATTCTAAGACATACCTTATTTTCCTACCTGGTTTTTTTTTTTATTTACATTTATGAGTTAATGAGCTGCTATGCATAAGCTTGGTTATTTTTCTTAAACATACTTTAGAATTAAGAGCAGCAAATTAAGACCTCTTGGAAGTGTGCCTTTTGCATTTAAGTTTCAGATATTTTGTAGAAATGCATTTCATAACATATAGATGACATGTACAGATTTTTTAAAGTAAATATTCCTTTATGGAACTGAAAAATGTTTTTATTAGTTAAATTTAAAATTTCTAGTATTTATTTCACAATCAATTTCAAAAAGTAATTAGTTTCAAACAATTGAGAAATTATAGGCCACTTATTTGTTTTCTGTTTTAACCCTACAGTAGGCTTTCTTTAAATAAATTCTTAATATGTAATTCTAAATTAATGAAGTTCATTTGTTTATTTGCAACAGAAAATCATATACAGTGAAACCTCTTCGAATGGCCACCCCTACATAGCGGTCACCCCTCTTAACGGCCAATTTTTCGTGGCATGGATTTTTCGGCCCATAGACCTAATGTTAAAATAACCCCTAGCAACGGCCACCCAACCCCTCTGAATGGCCGCCGGGTGGGTTCGCCCATCCCATTTAACAAAAGCATCGGTTAGGGATTTACTTTTTAAACTGAAAAACGAACCTGAAAAAATGGTTTTTTTCCGAGAAGGGTAAAAACTTAAAACAGTCACAAGTTGTATCCTTTTTTTTAAAAAAAATGTAAAAAATTATTAAATAAAGTACTATTTTCTCTTTAGATAAGTCTCAAACTTCATTTTAAATAAGAAATATGTGTCAGACTTGTTTATATTATTAGTTATAATTAACAAGATTTAACAAAGATATTAACTATAAATTAATTAGTCAAAAATTAATTAAAACTCTTTGTAATATATAGAATGGCACATATGCAGCTATTTCTAATATAATACAGAAACAAATAATAGAAATATAAATTAAAAGGTAAAAAAAGAAAAAAGATACAGAAAATTGAAACAAAATACGATAACACTACGCCTTTTTGCATGTTTAACGCAACAGCATTAAGTAAGGTGTTTATATTATGTATTATAGCAATTATCTTGTAATTGTAATGAAAACCCTTCAAAGTGGCCACCCCCTCTGAGCGGCCCATTTTTCTCGGAACGGAGGGGTGGCCGCTCAGAGAGGTTTCACTGTACATGTCTTTTTTCTCAGCACATGCAATTTATGTTAGTTGCTTATTATTTTGCTATCATTCTCTTCATAGGTACAGTGGTCGAACACAAAAACAAATGGTTGAATATGTTCGTGAAAATTATGTCAAACGCCAGCCATTCCAAAGGTAAAAGATAGTTTGTTCTGTACAATTGTATAAAACTTAGCTTGCTTATTTAGAAGGTAATAATGCAATTTTCTCTGGATAACTATAACTTTTAAAATAAATTATTTCATTTATTATTACTTCATGTGAACTTTTTAATGTTTAATAATATCAGATATTTCATAAAATAAGTAATAATGTTATTATTTATTTTATCAATCATTAATCTTTATGATTAGCTATTATTTGTAAGATTTCTTAATCACTTTCTCACATTTATTTATAATAGACTTCTGGAATGCTTTTTTTTCATAGTTGTTTTGTTTTAAGGGAACAGCTTCCAAAAAAATAAGTTTTTTAACAAATTTTCTTTTTTAAATATATGATTTTTTTTTATTGTATACTCATAGTCAAAATTAGATTTAAAACATACAGTGATTTTTCTAATTTGTTTTCGTTTGCTTGTACCAATTATTGGGTGGGGTTATTTAGGTCAACCAAAAGTTCATGCTATAATTAACTTATATATACTCAAAACTCATAATGCTATATCACTGATTTTAACAGATATTGTATATTTAGTCAATTCCATTTTAATTTGTCAATTTTTATTCAAACTCTGCTTTATTTGTGCAAAAAGTAAATTCCTTGTTTGAAAAGAATGTGGTTTAAAGTTTTCTGTGTGTGTAGTAAATAAATAATGTAAATCTCCAAGTATTTTATTAATTGAAAATTGGTAAATGAAGAACTTCTTTTAGTCCTTTCAAAGATGTCAGAATAAAATTAGTTAATCATTACTCCAACAAGAGATGAAAGCAAGTGATTATAGTCTGTGTAAATAGAATAAGCGTCTTAAGGTCACGCGATTTTCCCACTCTCCACATTTTCCCCTTCTCCATTACCATGGTTTTGGCAAATCTTCATTTTTCCCCACGCCAGTACGTTTTGGTAAGAAGTTAGAATAACAGACAAGAAGTTGGATATTTTGGCTACTGTTTGAAAGCTTATATGTTGCTGAAATATACTTACATCATGATGATTCTTTATGATGTTTAATAAGAGCTTTATAAATATTTTAACATAGTTATTTTTGTGGTTGAAAATTAATTTAAAATGGCAATGTAAGCAACCAATTTTATTCAATCGTTGAATTTTTGAGATATTTTCTTTGATAAATTAAAAAAAAAAAAAAACTAATGAAAATCTTACTTTGAAATCTTGTGGAATAGTTAAAAGTACTCGGTTTTGTATAGTGAACCTATTTTTGTCACACTTTTTCAAAAAAAAAAAAAGGTGTAAATTTTACTATCAGAAATCTACATATTATCCTTACAGATATTAATTATTTACAAAAACATCGAAACATTTAAACATGTAAAAATAGGTTCACTAGGTGCAGAAATAATTACTCTATTATACAAAAATAAGATCTTGAATTTTCAAAAAAGTTTGATTAAGATAATTGACAGTTTAATAAATTTAAATTTTTAATAATACACACATTTCATAAATTTAAAAAATAAATACATACACTTTCAGACATAGTTATGATTATCAGGGTAGATTGTTTGCATGTTTCATTTTGAAAGAAATAAAAGTATTATAAAGCATAAAAATCTCTAATTTAAAAGTTGTCAACTTAAAAAACTTCATCTTCGCTTTTGCTGAAACTACTTTCAATGTCATCTTGTAAATTGATCACAATCCTTTTGATTGCATCGTCTCTAGTACCTGATTTAGCGAAGTCCTCTTCTTGTAACTTCTCCGCATGTTTTGCGCATTTTTTCCAGTCGTCCACTGTTACGTTTAACAGTTCTTCATCGAGCGATTTCCTAACATCTTTAATTTTGAAAGTTTTATTTTTGTGTGCAATTTCACCTGCACCCAGATAAGTTCTATTGGGTTGTATTGGCAGTGATACGGGAGAAGTCTCGCCACTTCATGTCCGATTTCGTACACTATTTGATCAAGCTCATATGCTCTGTATTTTTCTTTGTACTCATTTACAATGTTCAATAGTTCTGGTCTAGTTTGGTGGCGTTTTGAGGAATATTTTTGTTCAGAAGCCATGCCACAATGTCAGCTTTTTTTTTTGTCTTTGTAGAGGGAATTTTTTCTCGCGGTGCTTAGTGTCATGAAAAGTGCTTAAATTTGAAAACCATTTTTTTAAGCACATTAAAAGTACTTAATTTTGAAAAAAATGTCCTTAAAAAGTGAGTAATTTTCTCGAGAAGAGCAAAGAAAACATTCTTCTTTTTGTTGTGTCCCAAGATGTTGAATACTATAAATCGAAAGCATAGTCATAAAGCTTTGTTTACCGGATGTATCAAGAAAGAAAACCGAAGAAAGTGAAGATTTCGGGGAAGGCAACCAGGGTAAGAGAGATCCAGGGGTGTCAACACATGTTAAGATAACACTTATAGTCCAGTCAACGAAGTCCCAAAATGAGGGTGTAAAAACATTATATCATATAGTTTTGAAAATTGGTGCACATTTTCATGAGGGGCTCCTGATGAACAAACTAAAAGACCCCAGCCCTGACGGGGGAGCTAGCGCCGCCATCTTGGATTTCATCCACCCCTTTTTTTAATTTTTCTTTAATATCTCGAAAATTATTCAGTTTTCAAATTACAATTGATTCAACAAATTAAAGAGCATGAAATTCTCTACGGATACATGCACTTATTATTCTTCTAGATTTAATAGTTTCTGAGATGATGGGTCTCAAAGTTTGCTGACATCTTGGATTTCACCCCCCCCCCTTTTTCAGTCTTTTCTGAATATCTCAAAAACCTATTCAATTTTCAATTCAACATGTAATGCAACAAATCAATGATCATGAAATTGCCTACAAATGCATGCTTTTATTTTTCTTCTAGTTTTAATAGTTTTCAAGATATTCAAGAAAAACTAAAAAAGGGGTATAAAATCCAAGTTGGCGGCAAACTTTGAGCTCATTACCTCGGAAACTATTAAAGACAGAAGAAACATAAAAGAATGTATTTGTAGGGAATTTTATGCTCTTTAATTTGTTAAATGAATTGTAATTTGAAAACTGAATAGTTTTTGAGGTTATGGCCATGGATGAATGAAGAAGTTGCCTGACTCCAATTTCAGTATTATATCATCCTACCGTAAACATATTCCCCAAACGTTAAACTCTAACACTTGCTAAAATAAAAGATAACGCAATGAAAGAAACTCTAAGAAAGGTTTTAAGCAATTTACTTCACAAAACACAACAATATATATCAATGGCAAAAGACTGTTGCCATATCGTAGAACAGAACTAAAACAAAACAGAACAACTAAAAATGCAAATTACAAAAGGCTGCAGCATAAAATTACAATAGAAGTTCGAAGTATTAGATTGGGTTCTAACATGATACAGTTCTCACTGCGCCACAGTAGTGTCCCCCCCCTCCCCCCGAGTCTGAAGAACAATACTTTACAGGCAGGAGGAAGTGAACTTTATGTCCAAATCTTGTGGTGTACGTGGAACTGCTTGTCGGAAGAGATGCACTTTCTGTAATGGATGGCACTAGATTCATTCGCTGGGATGGATCCACTAGGTTTATTCGCTGGAATGGATGCACTGGACTTGCGTGTTAATACTGATGCAACGGGCTGTTTATGGAGATCCGGATATTTTTGTCTTTAACCTGTATCTTATAAACTTTCTCTGGAGCACTTGAAAAGGTCCATAATAAGGCTGTTGGAGTGGATGGCGTACAGCGTCTGAACGGATGAACACATGAGAACAGTTGACGAGTTCTTTGTAAACAAAAATTTGGGCTGAAGAATGGGATGATGCAGCTACAGGGCTCAAGTCTCTGAAATGTTGTTGTAATAGATCCAGAAATTCTGATTCTTCAGTTTTCACACTATTACCGTGCAAAAATTAGCCGTGTAATTGCAAGTTAGATCCGTGAACAAGTTCAGCTGAAGAAGCATTGATATCTTCTTTAAATGCTGTATGGATACTTAACAATATTGTTGGTACTTGTTGTACCCAATGTTCTGTTGAACCTAAATGGCACATCAAAGAAGCTTTAAGTTGGAGGTGAAAGCGTTCTACCATGCCATTTGCATTATTATTATACTCAGCACAATTTTAGAAATACCTAAATATTTGGTAACGGAATGGAAAAGGTCACTCTCAAAGTTCCTGCCCTGATCAGTAGTTATGACTTCTGGGACTCCAAAGCTTGAAATCCAACCAGAGTAGAAAGTCTCTGCAATTGTGTTAGCTGTTTGATCCATCATAGGAAACACCTCTATCAAACGGGTAAATCGATCCACCACTGTCAAACAGTACTTGTAGCCTTTAGAAGGGGTAAGGGACCCACAACATCCAAGTGGATATGACTAAATCTTGCAGGAGGCAATGAAAAATCGCCTTTTGGAGATTTAACGTGACTGCCTTTGGACTTTTGGCAAGGGATGCACAGTTTGCGAAATTCTGTGCAATCCTTTTTTAAAGATATCCATATGATTTGTTGTTTCACAGCATTAGCTGTGGCTTTTGCACCAGAATGAGCCAGTGAATGAATCGCATTAATTATAGTGGTCCGAAAAGTGTTTGGGACATAAGGATGAATGTTTCCTGTAGAAACATCGCAATGTAATGGAAGTACCATGAGGTTCTAAAGAAATAGTTCTAAAAACTAAATTGGAATTTGCACCTTGCAAAGTTAAAAGTTCCTCGTCATCAGCTTGTGCTCGTGCTATCTCCTCATAATCAATCTCCAAAGGAATGCCGATTTTGTCAATACGAGAAAATGCATCAGCTGCCGTGTTCTGAATACCAGAAATGTATCTGATGTCTGTGCTAAACTGAGAAAAAAATTCAAGATGGCGTTGCTGTCTAGAAGATCAGGGTGCGTACGGTCATGAAAAGGGCTTAAAAACTGCTTACTTTTTATTTTCGTTTTAGAAGGCCTTTAAAAGTGCTTACTTTTTATTCAAAGTTTGTATAAAGTGCTTATTTTTTATCATGGTGCTTAAAAACTCATTATTTTTAAGAAGATGTTATGAGTTTTCTGAGCAAGAACTATTTTATGTATAAAAGTAATTGAAATTTATGATTTAGCATTCTAATTTTGTACCTCAAAATCTTGTTGCATAAGTGTTTTTGTTTATTTTTCTGCATGTAGAAATGTTTTCCTGTAACAAGTTAATGAGAATATATTCTAGTCATGACAGTAGGATAGGTACTAAATTTCTCTCCTGCATATTTTATTACTTAAATCCTGTTAAGTTAAAAGAAGAAAAAAAGAAGATCATCGGCATTAAAGATTTTGCGAGTCCTTACTTTTCCCCTTAAGGTGCTTATAAAGTACTTAAAAAGTGCTTACTTTTTTCCTACAAATTTGAGTACGCACCCTGAAGATGTCTTATCATCCGTTTGCTGAAAAGCAAATGTTAGGGGTTTGTGGTCTGTGTAAATAATGAAATCACGACCCTCTAGGAAATGTCTTAATATGCTTGGCAGAAGAGTAAACAGCAAGTAATTCGCAATCATAAGTACTATACCTAGATTCTGCTGGGGTTAATTTCCAAGAGAAAAATACAAGTGGCTGTGTGTTTTTCAAATATGATTGTTGTAACGTTCCTGCTATACCTGTATTAGATGCATCTACTACAAGTGAAAGTTTGGCTTCAGAATTTGGATGGGCCAAAAGAGCTGCTTGAGCAATTGAGTTTTTGCTGGTCTGAAAAGCTTGAACAGCAGCTTAACTCCACTCAATGGTAGTTTTGTTGAGTTTCTTTTTACTTTTAACAAGATCATATAGGATGCGCTGTATTTCCGCGGCATTGGGAATGAATCGGCTGTAAAAATTAAGCATAGAGAGAAACCGTCTTAAGGCGCTTACATCTTGTGGTTGCGGATAATCAATAAGTGCTTCAACCTTTTCTTTCGAGGGTGAAATGCCATCCCTAGGAACCACACAACCAAGAAAGAGAAGTTGATCAGCTTCAAAAATGCATTTTTTGATATTTAGCACTAAACCTTTTTCATTGAACCTTTGGAAGACCTGTTCCAAATCCTTATAATGGGATGCATGGTCAATAGTAGCTATCAAAATGTCATCCACATAGGCAAAACAATTTAAACTCCACAATATATCATCCAAAAATCGTTGAAAAGTTTGTGCGATGTTTTGCAAACCAAAAAGGCATATAAAGAAATTCGTATAAACCACATGGAGTAATTTGCGCCGTTTTTTGTATGTCCTCAGGTTCGACAGGGATTTGGTAATACATGTGTTTTAAGTCTAATTTAGAAAATACTTTTTTACTGTATAATTCAAATGCAAAATCTTGAATGTGAGGCAAGGGGTACTTATCCGGTTTTGTTACAGCATTAAGACAACAATAGTCACCACAAATTCTCCACTCTTCTCATCAGGGCTATTCTTGATAGCAGAACTTAGAAAACAAAAACTTTAGCACTATTTTGTGAAAATGAATTAACTTATAATCAAGAACAAAATGTATTACAATAAACAAAAGCAAGAGAACAAACTATAATGTGCATGCTAAGAGGGAGAAAGCAGAAAGCTATTGAATATCCTTTAACTGCCGTATTAAAAAAAAGAGTGGCATTTCTGTCTGCTGCATCATTGCCAAGGCGACAAGGTTGAAGACGTGACCTTGAGACGCCTATTCTATTTACACAGACTATAGAATGATCTTCTATTTATTAATAAATGTCCTTTTACAAGACTAGGAAATACAAACAACACAATAAAAGGGCGAGTTTGACTTAATCTCCCAAATGAAAGAGGGTGATAGAAGAGCCCATGTGGATCATAAAACACTATAGCAACCCTGTTCTATCTCGAACCGTTTGCAAGTTATGGCGGATAAAATGAATATGCTTCAAGTTGGGAAAAAATCCAAATTTAAAAAGTTTTTGACAGACTTACGTTCAAAATAAGCACATATTTTGAAAGAGCAGGGAAAATCCTATATGATGACACCATTTTCATCTGGATACCTTGATTTAAAGCTGAGCTACAAGCGCTGAAACATTGGCCAAATGCAACATCGAATTGTCACCAAAATCTCTTGTATATTTTTGCTAACAAAATCGTTAACGCAAAGGAATGTAGGCAATGTGCCAAAAGATATTCTTTCCAGACGGCAACAAAAAACTCAGCCAGCTTTTTTTTTTAGCGGTTTCCTGCTTTTTTTTTTTTTTTTGCTGATTCATCCTGGGGATGATGGCGATTTTTTAGCAATACCAGATTTAATTCACTTTCAGTAGATTTTTTTATAGGAAGTTTAAAGCTTTTCTTTCTTTTTTTAAATTCGGAACTCTGTTATTATTAAAAAGATGTTATGCTAGAATTAATTTATTTTGTTGAATTATGTTGTAACGGGCATTTATTTTCTTTTTATTTAATTCATGCACTCAGAATTATTTAGAATACTTTAGTTTTTGTTAAAAAGGTACTTTCTTTTTGAACTTAATTTTGAATTGAATATTTATATATTTAATATATTTCCTTTTGCATTCATCAATTCATCATTTTTTAAAATTTTGTATTTGGTAATGCATTTTTTTCTGTTGGTAGATTTTGCATTATTTTTACTCGAACAAAATGAAAGTAATTGTTACAAATAAAGCTATTAATAAAACGAAAGTTAGTGTCAGTTGATTCATCAGTTCTGTTTTTTCATGTTTTTTTATTATTATTATTTCTTATTCACTCTAGCAATCTAAATGAGATTTTTTCCAACAACTTCCGTTAGTAAATCTGTGACAATCAAATCTGAGATATTGTTGGCAAGCTAAAAGCCTGTCTTAGATGGGCACAAATCTTCTAGTCTTTAATATTGATTACCACAAACACTGTTCTAGCTACAATCTGTCAAATTTATTAAAAACTTGCCCATTCTATCAGCTTCCAAATACAATTCCAGCCTACAATAAACCATAGCAGTGTTCTAGTTCAGGGGAAATTTAGTCTTTTCTTTGCAATACATCACTGAAATCAGCGTTCGTCAAAAAAGAAAAGTCGCGAGCAGCCATTGTCGCTCCTGATTTTAATTTCCTGTCCACTTTCAGCCTGCTGTTTTAGTTAGGTGCAAGAAAGTTTTAAAGCCAAATAAGAAAAGTAGCAGTTTTATTAAGTTACGAACATAATGGGAACAAAAGTAGTTTGGCCTTTCATAAATGAATATGCAAAAAAAAAAAAAACCAGTGAAGTATCCACCATCCACATTTATGGCCAGCAGTTTAAATGGGGTGATGGATTTGGGGGCCGGGTTAATATCCAACTTTCTGCTCCAACACCAGGCAAATTTTGATCGGTTTTTCACATTGATGATCTTTTTTTGGTAAGGAGCTATTGTATATGACTAACCTTATCTTGTAGAGTGCAGACTAGCCTTAACTAGTAGAGAGTTTATAACAAACGTGTTGGCACATTCTCATCCCACGTGATATAATCTCATCTCATTTTTAGGCAAACTATCCACAATAGTTTAATGACCATTAATGGTTTATCCGACATTGTTTCGTTTGCCGACTTTTCACCGAATGTCTATTTCGATTAGCACTGATTTCATTGATGTATTGCAAACAAAAGACTAAATTTCTTCTATTCAATACTAAAGATTTTGGTGGCAATTCAATTTTGTATTTTGCCAATGTTTCAGTGCTTGTAGCTCGACTTTAAATTCAGGTATCCTGATGAAAATGGTGTCATCTTATAGGATTTTCCCTGCTTTTTCAAAATATGTGCTTATTTTGCTTCTAGGTCTGTCAAAAACTTCAAATTTGTGTTTTCCCCCAACTTGTAGCATATTCATTTTATCCACCATAACTTACAAACCATTAGACATAGGACAGGGTTGCTATAGTGTTCTATCACCCTCTTTCGTTTGGCAAATTATGTCAAAACTCGCCCTGTATATTTTGTTTCTTTGGGGATGGTGTGGGGAACAATGATTACAGATGTAAAAAAAAAAAAAAATCACTGTTTTTTGAAATGTGATTTTAATTTCACCATTGCTGATCATTATATGAATTGAAAGTGAATAAATATCTGACAGTTTTCTAAATTATGTTTTGATTGATTAGTTCTATGTCCAGTTGCTTTGCCCTAGAAGCCACATTTCTGTTTGTGTTTAATTACAAGATTTCCTTTAGTTTGTGCTGTGTGAAAGCCCTTTTGCCATTTAATTTTGAAAAAAAATCTTAACACTCTCTTGTACTTTTTCATTTAAATAATATATGTGATGAGTAATTTTTTTTTTTTTTGTAAGGGCAGCAATTTTGAATTATACTTATTTAAAAAGTGATTGAACTTTTGGTTTATACTAAGTGTAATTACTACAACAGATATCTTTTGCATAATTGAATATCTATTCCAATTTGTATGTAATTGAATAACAGAAACATCATCATGTGTACAGGGTGTCTCAGAACTCTAGGTACAAACTTGGAGGGGAGTTAGAGAATATAGCCGAGAGGAGCCCTGAAAGTCGCCACGTGCGGGTTCCTCATTGTCGACTTCAACTGAGTGTGGTCAACATGAATTGTTTCATGAACGCTGAGTTGTGTTGATATTCTCTTCCTGTATGGTCTATCTAACGGAAATGGATACGCTGCTGTACGATTGTATCAGGAAAGATTTCCAATGAGGCCTGTACCAAATCACCAAATGTTCCCTCATGTGCATCATAACCTGTATGAACATGAATCTTTCACAGTACCGATGCAGGATAGCAGTTGTTTCGACGTTGATGGTTTGAGCGTGGTGGTCCCATCACATGGCCCTCCAGATCACCTGATTTATCTCCTCTTGGATTTTTTTCCCCTAGTGCCTTGAAGGTCATTGTGTATGAAACTTCAGTAGATTCTGACATGTACCTGGTGGCACGAATCGCCATTGCTGCTGCTATAATCAGCAAAAGGCCTGGTACTAAAATTTTAAACACCTCCTGTCATTCTTATAACTATTATTGCACTCTTTTTGGAGGGTAATAAAGTGCTTTATATTGCTTTCGGTATTGTATCCTTATGCCTCTCTATCACTTGAGGGTGGCATTTCCAACTATGCTTTCCTATGTGATTATGATTACTAACGATTTTCTCTACTTCCTCTCCCAGTTTTTACGTAGACTTTTGGGATAGCCCGTATATGTTTCTTTCCTTTAACTGATCTAAATAAAACTTTTCTACTTGTATACAGTCAAAATTTTGATCACACTGTGATAGCAGTGGATTAAAATATAATTCAGCAATTACTGTTTTAATTGTGATCATTTTACTTTTGACTTATAAATATGACTTTGAACTTTTAAAAAAATATTGATGTTTATTATTCATTAATTTTCATTGTTCTGTAAAGTATTTTCAATATTGCCTAGAAATCAATATTTTGATTGAAATGTTTTGTTGGTCTCATTCAAAAATTGCTTTCTTTTTGTGTTGTTTTATTCAGTATATTTAAAATGCCTCCTGATTGTAATTATCTGTTTTGATTAAAATATTACTTACAGAATTAACTGTTTCTCTAGATCAGAGATGAACTATCTTTTTCGGGGCAGGGGGGCAAGGTAAGGTGAAATCTTACCAGCTTGCATTCTAAAAGTTTTTTTATTCATTTAATAAAAGACAAATTAAATGTGTTATACATAAAATATCCTGAAGTTAAGATACCTATACCTTTTTAAAAAGGGTAAGCTTTTACCTTAAATGTGATGGTTTAAAATTTTAAATTCTCCAGTTATAAACTAATCTATTACATTGTATAATTTTGCAGTTTTTGTATTGATAATGTTTTATCTTAAAATATATTTCTTATTGCTGCACCCTTTTGCCAGGTCCACGAGTCTTCGTGTCTCGAGCACAAATCGTAGAGGCTTAGGATTGGTTGGTTCATCTCTCTCAGCCCAGCCTTTGCTGCCAGTTAGTAGCAGTCAATCATGTGGGTCAGTCATCTTATCTCATGATGTAGAAGTGCCCTCTGCTTATGTTAGTAGGCCAACTTCAGCATCACAGCCTTCGTCACCTAGAGTTAACAAGGAATCATCTAGAGTGATAGCCAATAGAAGTATTTGCATTGACTCGAGGAGTTCCTATTTGGAGAGAAGAGATCTTCCACCAGGTTTGCTATCCTCCAAATTAAATAAGGATGTAATGGAAGGTGAACTTCATAGTCCAGATATAATAAGTAATTACAGTGAGGAAAATTACAGTGATAATTTTAGTGACCATTACTTGTCTGATAATACTTCACATAATTCATATTCTTTAGATCATAAGCATTCTCTCTCTGACAGTGTTGTATACCAAAATTGCCGTGATACTTTAACTCTCTCAGATAACAAGTCTGATCATATTTGTAACATATCTTCAGACTCAAAAGCACCATTTGATACTAAACAAACATCATTAGGTAGTGAGGGAGAAGTAGCAAAGGGAGAGTTATTAAGTAATTTAATAAAAGATTTATCTGAAATATGTCATCAAAATAGTGTTGAGGGAGAAGGGGTGGAAGAGGAAATTGCTACTACTAATGGTGACATAACATATGTCTTGCACAAGTTAGATAAATCCCAAAAATCTCTGTCACCACTTTTAAAACCTCCTCCTAAACCTATACTTAGAGTTGAGGTGGAACATGCCCTTAAAAGTCATGGTAGTCCTACTTTATATGCTAGAGCCGGTTGTTTTTCCACATCTAAAAAAAATAAATTTAACCACAATATTAAAAATTTGATGCGCAGTAAAACTGTTGACTTTGTTTCTGTTAATCAGTTGCCAGCTGCTGATAGTTTTTCTTCTCAAGATGATTCTTTAGAAGATTCTGTGGGGAAAGTTTTAAAAGAATGCCAAAGAAAATGTAACTCTGAACCAATTAATAGTAGGGGGCTGCTTAAACATTCTCTCAGTATGCACAGTTCTACTGATTCTCAAGAAATGGATTATGTCACCTCAAACAAAGATGGTAGTTATTACCGCTTTGCCACTGATGATTTAACTGACAGCATTGAAATGATCATATCAAAGAAACAAGGGAAGAAAAAGCTTTCAAAGTTTAAACATAGTGCCACAAATGTTTCTTTTGAAGCGCCTGACACCGTAGACAACAAAACTTTACAGTATTCTGATAATACCGGATTTATATTAAGTCCTAGTAGTAATGATGCAGTACCTCAGTCTGAATCAGTTAAATACAATGGAGAAAGCCAGGCTGGTGATGGAAAACCATTGATGAAGGAGCAGTGGTTAAAACACTGCCCTGAAGAATATCTTGGAGATTCCTCTTCCAGTAGTGAAATTCTGTATTCTGGGAATAGTACAAGCAGCTTAGATGACATGCTCCAATTAAGTGATCTTCGATTATATGACACTCATTTATCATCTTCAGAAGAAGACCCAACAGTTGCAGATGATGATGAATTTGATCAAAGCCATATACTGGACTATCAAGAAGAAAACATAAGCAAACAGGTGTTATATGAGGATGGAGTCCCTCCAAAAACTGCGAATGAAAGTGATTGTGAAACATGTGATGAAAACAGTCTCAATGAAGTAGCTGATGTACTAGAAGACATCACTGAACACACAGAAACATTTTCGGATGGTGAAACAGCTCAAATCATTGATGACAATTTATCATGTGGAAGCACTCGCTCAATTGAATCAATTCCTAGTACTCCAAGTAAAATAAGCTCTTGCATTAAGGATGAAATTGTTTCCCCAGTTACATCTCCGAACCTAGTACTTCAAACACCTGGAAGCGTCTCTGCAAGCTTGAAAAAGGTTGACTGAATTGCTGATGTAAACAATATTCAAAGTCTAACAGATGTGATGTGCTATTTATTTTTGTAAGAATTGTATTTCGACATAGAATAACACATATTTGAATGTGCTTTAGATTTATTGTATGTATTTTAGACTACATTTTAAAAGTGCATGGTTATGAAGTGATTAGTTTTAGTGAGCTATTTAAATTTAACCGAAACTTCACACAGCAAAAGGTGTGAAGAAACTTTTTAGTAATATAGTATTTCTAGTCTTTATGTTTATTTCTATAGACTTGTTTTGGCAACATGCATTTATTTTGTTTTTAGTGCACATATCTATTGTGCTTTTTATGTTCCCAATTTAATTAATTATGTGATATTTTTGTGTTTTTGAAGTTTTCTGTTGTTTATGTTTAAAAGAATTTTTGTGGATTAAATGTGGAAAATATGGATCCGTTCACTAATAAATGTTACTTTAACTTACAGCATATTAAAAATTGTCTCCTTAATTTTCTTAAATATTTTAAACTTGAAGGCGGGGATAAAGACATCGTTTTACTTCTAAAGTTTCGAGCTATCATTGCCTTTTTATTTAAAAAATGACAATGAGATTTTCTTTGACTAATTGTTTATGGTTTTCGTTTTTTGTTTTAGCTTGAATATAACTAAAGAGAAATATGTAACCATATATTTCTCTTTGTTATTTTATCGGTTTTATCTTATTAAATTATATTTAAAGTGTATCAAAGTATTTTTAAGTTATCAATGAGATATTTAATTGGAAAAAGCACTGTGATACTGAGGTAAAGAATTTTGAAAATCTTGCATCAAGAACCGATTCTGTAATTATTGCTACTTGTTCTCAATTTTTTTTTTCTGTGCATGCTTTCTTTGATTAATATAAATGATTTGCAACTCTTTTTAAATTTTCTAAAAATTGCCTATGTTTATGAACTGAAGCAGGTAAATTTTAAAACATATGATTATGTTTGTAAATTGGGGAATGATTATTTTTCCTTCTGTTTTGTTAAAGTTTTCCATACAGTTTCTGCTATTCAACTTTCATAAAGTGAACAAGAAATGTGTTGATTTTCTTTTTTTATGGCACAGTTGCTTCAATTTTCATGGGTTTTTTTTAATGAATCCTTAAGTTTTTATCAAATGAAGCTACTCAATTTATTACTTGGCCATCAAATTTTTAGTCCAGTTGGAAGTTACGTTGTTAACGGTTTACCTCAAAATTTGGTTCGTAAAATATAGGTGTAGTTAATAATATTTTTTGACATAAATCGTAAGCTGAAAAGTTTTGGTCTAGTTAAGTTTGTTTCTAACTATATACATGTGTGCGTAAGTATTTCACTGTAGTTAATATTATCCTACCTTGAGTTACATTAAATGCTTTGGGAAACACTGCAGTTACTTTGAACTTGAAATCACTGTGAGCATTATACTCTTTTATTTGACTTTACTAAGCTAAAATTATTTTTCAGAATAACAGTTGCTTTTTTGACATTATATTAATAAAAATAGTCTTGTATAAATGTGCATTGAAGATATTGAAAGTGATGAAGATTGTTGTAGACATGAAAATTCCAATATAGATGCTGCATTCATTACAGGAAAATATAAATTACCTGAATAAGGAAAACAAAACCTTGAAAATGTCATTGAGTTAATTCAATAAGATTGAAAAAATAAATTTGAATTAACTGCTTTTAACTTTTGAGAGAATTCTAAATTATTTTGAACATTTTCCTCGTTTTCAATTTCCAGTGAAAAAAGTATATATATATACACACACACCATTCAGCATCAACTAATTGTTGCTCTAGTTAGAAATTGTATCAACAAAATGTTCTTTGATAAATGAAGAAAATTTTGTTGGGTTTCAGTTATTTAATTAACTGCATTGTCATACATTTCCTTTTTTTAAAGTAAAATGTCTAATAAAATAATCCTAAAAATAAACAAAAGCAAAATAATCCTTCTAATAGATGAGTTTAATAAATATTATTTCAGGGGTTTTTTTTTATATCATTTTGGAAATGCTAATTTTTTTTAGTTGTTGAAGCAAGCAAAAAAAAAAAAAAGAATGTATGATGTTTTAAATTATAATAAGGTTGGTTATTAGGGGTTATTCATTCTTTTATATAGGGATTATTTATTCTGTTGTAAAATGTCCGAGAAAAATTATGAATTATGGAATTCATTATAAATCATTCAGTACTTTTAAATTCAATCGCTTTTAGGAAGGTTACAAGAAACTGTTTTTCAGGAAAAGAAATGGGGTGAAAAAGATCTATGCATCGGCAATATTTTGTTATAGACAAGATCTTTGTGATATTTATTCTTTCTTTAAACTGAGAGCTGAAAAAGTTTCAATTTTTTACTCTTATCTTTATGCTATTTTAATTACCTTATAAAATAACAGTAGAGACATTCTGCCTCAGGGTTGTAATTTTAATTGTGCAACTGCAGTGTTTTGGGTGCAAGATTAGTATTTTGAAAGAAACGTAAAGAAAATACCCCCTTTTTCACATGATTGTTTCTGAACATTGTTTTAAAGCTTGTACCACTCTCTACTAATTTTTTTGTATGGTGCTCATCAAGTATTATTTTATTCTCGTGTTAACTTCTAAGTTTAATTTTTTCTTTCCATGTAAAATTTCAGAATGAAAATTAGGTCAATAGAGTGGGGGTGCAGCTATATTGAGTTACAAATTTTGTTCTGGTTTTATAAGGTCTAAATTTTGTAGTTTTCTTTGATGTCGCTTTGACTTCCAGTATGTTTACTATAATAATTAAGTCACTAAAATCAGTTTTTATTCAATTCTTATTTCATTGAAATTTTGATTACCTGCATTTAAAGTGAATAATTAATTTCAATGCTTAGTTGTAGAAAATATTAACAGCAAATTATTAGTTAAAATTATTGTGGTATTTTTTCAAATGTTTAGATTTTCCATTCATGCAAAATTTTAATCTGCTGCTGTTAATTCCAAGCAATGTGCAAATGGATAGATCAGATCTATTTTGCTATATGGAATTTATTTTTAGTTTTTGTATTCATTGCCTTTCTATTCTTGTTTAAGACTCTTGAGCAGTTTTTGGAAACATTGAGTATTTGAAAATCCCTTATGCTTAAATCGCCTTTTTTAACCTTAATTGCCCTTCCCTTCCCTGAATTTATGAGATTTGATTTACCAAAATAAATTTTGTCTAATTCTTGTAATTTAAAATTCCTGCAAGAATTTCGTTCAGTGAAAATGCGATTTTTCTTTCATGAGCATGTTATATGTTTGTAATTGTACATGGTTTAACCAATAATTGTAATTCAGGGGGGGCTCTTGCGTATGAACTGAGGTACTGCAGCAGCACCAACTTTTTCCATTGTATAAAAAATTTAATCAATTTATTTCACATTTAATATTTAAATCTATCAATCTAACAAAATTTTTTCATTAAACGATTTAGATCTTCAAATAAACTATGAGGGAAATTTGAGGCAGAAAACTAAGTTCCCTTTCTTATTTTTTCACTACTCGAAGATTATACGCAAAGGAGAAAGTAACTACACAAATGAGAACTGTGTATCGTTCCAGCACCGAATTCCGCCTATGTGCATGCGTAGTTACAATTTACAGTTTTTCCCTTTATCTTCCTACCACATTTGTAAGCTGAAGGGGAACTGTCAAGGTCTGCGGCACTAGATAAGCTAGAAACGGAGTTTCAAACATTTTTCCACTATGGGAATTTTTTTCTTTACCCAAAATTTTAAAAATAAGTAAGGAAAGGAAGGATAATTAATGATAAATAAAAATTTAATTGAAAAAGTATATTCCCATTTTAAAGTATCACAGTGCACCTTTAGATAGATGTAATAGAATAAATTACTCTTTTTTTTTTTCTTTTTCTTTTTCATCTTGGCAATTCCCATTACTACATACTACATCAGAACGAAGTCTGCTTTTTAGCATTAAAAAAATAATAAAATATTCTCTGATGTACACAATAAGAATCGGAATAGGTTATATGTAGCTGTTTTGATTCCACAGGATAAAGCTTTTCTTAATCATCATACAAGCATCAAGTTGAATGTTTTTGGTCTTTTTGCTGAAAACAAAACAACAAGAATGGGTTTTATTTTTAAGTGATTTTGAATGATACTAATAAATAATATTAGTTTATTCTTATTTTATATTAAGTTATACTATAAAATTTTTTCTTGTTAATTTATAAAAAAAAATTATTTTATTTGTGTACTATACTGTCATTTCATTGTTCAACTGCAGCCATGTGAATCTTTATAAATGTAGTAAGGAATACAGGAAAAGAAAATAGAAAACAAATTTCAAGTTCAAATTTTTTATTAAAATTAATTTTCTTAAATAATTACCTATTAGAAGAGAAAAATGTTATAAGTTTATTCATTAAATATAAAACTACTGAAAGTTAATGAAAAAAGAAAAAAAAAAAAAAAATGTAAGTGGTACAAATATGCATCCTGCACAGTGAAGGATTAGAAGTTACAGTACCCCTAAGATTACATTACATGAGCCTCCACTGATATCTTTTTACCTTTATATTTGTTTCTTTTATTTATTTGCTATCGCATTATCATTTGTTTTTGCTGAAATCAGTTATTAATGTGCTTTAAAAAAATTATATTTTTAACACCATCGAATTCCTTTCAAAAGTTAAGAATGCTGTTTTCTTTATTAAAATGTTACATAGCATTTTCTAGGAATATAAGAAACGACTTAATTTTGCCAAGTTGTTTCGATCTAATATGCTTTGAAATACAGCAGTGTATGATAGTTAAGTATTGTAATTTGCTTTATAGAACTTCTGAAAATTGCCCAGTGTGCACCTTTATAATGGAACGTTAATCTAGTAAATCAAATCAAATAAAATATGAAACATTTGGAGGATTGATACATAAACTCTGTCGATCAAATGTGATTTATGTGATATGTTTTAGTGCTTAATATGGAATGGTTGATGGATCCACAGTATTAACAAATTAATCTTGGATATTTAAATATGTTTATGGAACTTTATCAAAATTTTGGATGCATGAATATGCATATTAAAAACATTTTCTTTATTCAGTTTATTTATTAAATATATATAATATATATATATAAATATATATAATATATATATATATATATAATATATATATATATATATTTATATACAGTTTACTTTGAATCAAAACAATTAATTATTAGCTGTTAATAACTTCAAGCTTAAATATGCAAATATATTTTTATTTTATTTTGTTGCTTCTTATAACTTGTACTGACTCAAATTTGTGAAAATTTTTAAATTGATATTTATCGTTCTTAGAGTAGGCAAGCCATATTAATTTAAAGCAGAAACCATTTTAAAAAAGTTATTCTTTTCATTTTTTTCAAATTCCACATTGAAGATTGAGTAATCCCAACAATTGCATGCAGTGTTAATTTTCGTTTCAATTAATTTCTTGATTTTTTAAAGTTTAATCTTAAAAACATTTTGAGGGTTTTACTATCTTGAGAAATTTATCTATGAAAGTATTATTTTATTAATATAACCAGGGTTCGTACGCGTCCTTAAAAGTCCTTAAAAGTCCTTACTTTTACATTTAGTCCTTAAAAGTCCTTACAAATCCTTATTTTTAAGCCCCATTTTTAATAAGTCCTTGAAAGTCTTTACTTTTTACTCTGCCATTATTAAAAAATTTAAAATTTCACCGATTATCGTTTTTCTAATTCCTCCTTTTCGGCGGCTCTAATTTCGGTCGAGGTGGCTCTCGCGGAATGGGGTGGGGGGATGACACGGCTCGCGTTCTACGAATCCATATCCATCGCATACACTTTGGGAAATAAGGGAGGAGTTACAGATGGCATTTATTGGTCCATGGTTCCATAGGAAAGATTGTCAAAAGTGCTGTTACCATTTTTAGAACAGTATCAAAGTGATAAACCTTTACTTCCATTTTTTGCCAGTAATGTTTTTAAAACTTGTTAATGATTGCATTCAACATTTCAAAATTTTGAAACCAGAGAATGAAAGAATTGAGAAGCCTGAGACTTTATGCAAATTCAACTTCAGTGACCCAAACTTGTATAATGATAAAAGTTAAGTGTGTTTAGGATTTGCTGCAGAGCAACTAATAAAAGAAAAGATAAAAAATAAGGAATTAGCAGACAAGGATGTTTTCACACTCAGACAGGATAGTCGGAAAAACATCATAACAATGATAAAACATTTCATGCAGAAATGTCCTGTGAATTACGCACTAGTAAGACCTGCGATTTGCATTGATTCATGAATATTGGCTGGATATCCCGAAAAAGCACAGGAAAAAATGAAAAAGGTATTGATTGTTTGTCGCAAAATAAACGTATTTTGGGAAAAGATTGTGACGAAATTTTGTTACTCTATGTAGATTTTCTGTTAAATATTGTAAAGCCAAATTCATTTGAATTTACTTCTTTCAATCCAAAGAGTGATTCCCTTGACAATTTTTTACAAACTTATTTTAGGAATAATCATTATGAAAAAGTTTGGAAGATTATTAAAATGGTATTAATACTATCACATGGACAATGAGGTTTTTCGGTGAACAAGGCCCTGGAAATAGAAAATTTAAATGATGCTTCATATATTTTCCAGCGTGTAAATCATGAATTTATTAAGCTGTCTGGGCTATTTATGACGTAAAAATTACTAAAGAAATGAGGACGGCTGCCACCTCAGCTAGAGCAAAATACATGCAGTATTTAGAAAGTGGAAGATCCAAAGAAAAGACTGAAACAAAACAACTGAAACAAAAAGCTCTAGAGGAGGAAATAGATTTTTTAAAGCAAAAGAAAATGTTTCTCCAAACGGACATGCACCAAACAAATGAGAAAGCAAATGATTTAGCTAATGAGGCTGAAAATCAAAGGACATAAATTTATTTATTCAATCGCATGAACTAAGAAAAACAATTTCTGAAAAAGAAATTAAAATAAATACCTTGGATGTAAAATTGAATGAAAAAAGTTTGTAATTAAAAGATATTTAATTTGATTACCAGTTTCATGGGTTTTTTTTTTCATCAATTTATGAACACATATTTTTAGGAGTTTTGTTGTGTTAAATTTGTAATGTATCTTCTATATTTTATATTATAATTTATCATCTAATAGGTTGAATTTGCAAAAATGAGACATTTTATTTAAAAATGCGTGCGACAATTCGTTAAGTTTATTCAATTTAGAGGTCCTTATTTTTTGGTTTTTTTAGTCCTTAAAAGTCCTTGATTTTCTTTTAAGGAAATGTGTACGAACCTTGATAACATCTATTCATGTTTGTCATAGCCATTGCGATGTTTAGTAAAATAAAATCTCTACATATTGGTATATTAACAATTATTATGCCTTTTTTCTTTCATAAATCAGTAGTTTTTATTTGAAGATAGCCTTTTATTTCGACCTATATTGTTTGGATATAAAGCATATTTTTTTGAAATTCTATTTAATCTGTATACTGGATGGTTATCATGTTTCAGAGAAATTATGCTTCTTATAATTGCTGATACATTTGATGTTTCAACCATGTTGAAACTCAATAATTTCATATTTAAATTGGAATTTTTAAGACGCATTTCAGATGAAGTGTGAATATTCTATGTAATTGGCTTGTATATGCATTTTCCATAATTTGGATTCATGGGATAGCAAATCATTGCTTGTGAAGACATCTAACATATTGGCAGGCATTTTCCATTTCCATTTTTTCCACTTAGAATAATATAAAACAGTTACTTAAAATCAAGTCTTTATTTCTTTTCATAGCATCCTTAAATATTTATTTAAAGTATTTGTTAATCATTAATTATTTATTTTCATGATTAAATTTTCTGGTTATTGTAGTTTTGCGAATTGATGCTGTTAAATAAAAAAATCTTCTCGTAGCACTAATTTAAGAGTATTTCTGCCTTTAATGTTATTTTAGTTAAATGAAAAAGTTGATATCTCTTCAAATTTATGCATTAATCTGTCTAAAATGATTATATTCAAATATTGTTAGTTGCAAGTGAAACAAATACATATCTGCTGTATGTGGCTCGTATATTGTACTTGTTTCACACTTCAAGATTCACTTATAAACAACATTCTTAGGCAAAAAGTAGAGGTAATGCCCCATTTGAAATTACTCTTAAAATTAATTTTTGATTTGACATTCACTAGGGCTACTTACATAATGAACGGTGTTTTTAACTTGAGAGTAAGAAGCGACTTAAATTTTTTACTAATTTGTATTAAAAAAAAAAAAAAAAATCCAAAGTTTTTGATCCAAAAAGTTTGATCCAAAAGTATTTTGGATCAAACTCTCTTTTCATCTGATATTGCATTTGTGAAATTCATTTTATTTCTCAACTAATTAAAATATATTTAGTGTTAACTTGAAAATTTGGATTAGTTTTCTGATATTTTTGGTTTAGTGACATGTCACAAATTTGAAATCAGTGTCATTTGTGTTTGTGTTCACACGTTTACTGAAATTAATGGTTATATACATTTCTTCAAATTAGTTTTGATTAACATTTGTGAACTTAATTATATTGCTTATAACGATTGTCCCAAGGATTACTTAATATATATATATATATGTTAAGCAGCTTTTTCTATAGTTCAGTTGAAATATGTAATATTCATGGTTTTTATTAAGAAATGTTTTGTATTACTTTTCTTAAATTATCCTAAAAAGATCATACTCCATAAAAATGGCTGAGTTTCAAAATGTTAATAAATAGGACGTTAGCTTCTCATTCCTAAACACATTTTATTTATATTGCTCAATTTTGCATGTTAAAACGGCGTTTTCATTCTATCTATTTTGAAGACGAGAAACTCTTATCATTGTTTGGATGGTCTTGAAAAGCTTTTATTGTAGAAAATGCTTGCTGCTTGTTATATATAATTTTTTAAAGTTTCTGATATTTTATAAAATAACATATGAACTATCTTTATATTTTGATAGACTGTGAATTTCAGTTAATGATAATTTGGAATGGATAAATTTCAATGCTTTGTTTGTTAATTATATATATATTTATTCTTTTTTATCAACTAACTTTTTTACAAAGAAATAAAATCTTCATATTTTGCATTACCTGCATTTGCATGCTTTGCGTATTTACTAACAATTAGCTCTTTTATTATTTTGAAAACTGAGTAGTGTCCAATTAGTTAAATTTTATTTACCAAATCTGTTGACATGATGGTATTTTCTTTCCTGTGTTTAATTCTTTTTTTTGGAATTGTCATTGCTATAAATTTATTTCTTTCTTTCATCGTTATTTGCTAATTTTTTCTTAACTTTTAACTCTGCTGTGAAGTGATAGTTTCAAATAAATTTTTTAATCTAACTTGGCTGTTTTGTGGTCACTTTTTATTTTATTAGTGAACAAAATTACTAACATCAGCGTGTTCTAGCATGTGCAAGATAAACTTTTCATTGTATTTTAACTTTTGTTTTAAATTTAATTTAAAACAAAAGTAGCTTACAATAACTGATATATTTCTGATTTTATTATAACTCTTCTAGTTTTGAATTTAATATTAAAACAATAGAATGGTAATCTCTCTTTATGTTATTAAACTAATGTTATTGCTTCTTTTAAATACTGTTTATTTTCTGTGTCTTTGAATTACGGTTTTCCATTTGCTACTGAATAACTCTCACTACCTTCTGTGCTTTTGAATGCTTACTATTTTAAAACACCAAATGGTGCTTTTACTGAGGACAGGCATTATTTTAATACTGAAATTTGTGTTCTGTTTTGGAAGTTCTCATACTTGTTACTTTTATTTAAGGAACAGATGTTTTTTTTTTCTTTTTGAATATTTGCCATGGGTTGGTGTGTTTTGAAAATGTCTTTATCTTTCTATTTATTCCCCCTTTATCTGTTAATGAGTCTTTGAAATATGAATATGTCTTATAGTGATAATATTGAAACATTTGAACCAAAATGTGAAAGATTTTCTTTTTAGTAAAAAAAAAAAGTTTTAAATACTGCTAATTTGTATATGATTATGAAAATAATTATCCTATTTGATGTACTGGATTTGCTTTATCTCTCTCTTTTTTTTTTTACTTGCATGTGCAAATGTATCCTTAAAAATATAGAATACATACTGTGCTAGTTTACTATACAGTGCATTTATTTATTTTGCTTGTAGTTGCTTTCAAATGTTAATGATTAAACATTCAGGTTTGAGTTCAGTAACATAATCTCTTATTTAAAATTTTTTGTTTGGTCTATCACCCTATATACTATTTCTTTAGATGATTGTTTGCAGGTATTGAAAAGCTTGTCGCTTTTAAAACCTTTCTTAAACATGTCAATATTCTAAGGAAACATATTTATCCATAGAATGTGGCTATTTATACTTCATTATTCTTATTTTTTGAAAATATTTTTCTCAAAGTATTTGCGTTTTTAAGGTCACACTAAGTTAAATAATATTCAATGATTATGTTACAAAATGTGTTAGGGAGCAATTTCGATCCTATCATCTGTCAGATATATGCAAAAAGCATTTGACTGACATGATTTGGTCACTTGTATGCAATAATTATAAACTGTTAGTAGATGATCCTTTTCATTATTATAATTTACACAGGTTATTTTTATATTGTAGTTCAGTTTAAAATTTGTTTATTTACTATCCTTTTGGTATTCAAATATGTATTGATATATATATCAAAAATGAATTCTTTATGAAAAGTGAAAAAAACTTTTCTTAATAAATTTAGTTGTAGTTTGACATTTTTCATTTTATGAATGTTTTGAAAATCTTGGCTTTATTCATCTTATAGATTTTTTTGGTTTCTCATAACTTTTCTAAGAAAAAGTAGTATTTTCATGCCCCATTTCATAATAGATCATTGTGATATATCACAAAGGGGAGGGGTTATTTGTTGAGGGCTCTGGTTTGTTTGGAGAATTCTTGGCAGATATGTTATAATATGAGTGGTTTAACACCTTTTTTGAGTTCGAAGGAACTAGGGCCATTAAAAAAATATCACTCCATTAAAATGCGATTCCATCCCTTCTAATTTTAATAATTGATTAATTCTCTTGTATACTATAATAGAAACAGCCATATAGTATATGTTGCATGCATGTATGCATATCATTAGTGAGGTTATCCATCTTGTAGCATCTAAGTTGGAATTAGATAATTTTCATACTTTAGTGTTTAGTTACTGGAAATAAAGTAACTTGAGTGTAATTGATTCTTTATTTTACACAGTTGGAGAATGGAGATGCTTTTTCTCTGTGTTTGAATCTTTCTCCAGATTTCAGTTTTATTATTATTCACTCTATGTGATTAGAGAAAGTTATTATTCTAAAAAATAGCTCAGTTCATTGTGAAAAGAAAATATTTTTCATCTATTATTATTTATTAATTGAAATCTAATTTAATTTTCTCCAGTTCTAAATGAATAGGACCATAATCTCGTTTTTAAATTGGCTTTATTGCATTTTAAATATGCTTCTTTCTTTAAGAACAATGATGCTCTCTCAACTGTGATTTGATACTGAATTCTTTGTCATCCTTTTAATAAGCCCACTGCAACAGAAATTGTATCTAGTAGTTTTTATATTAAATGATTAAAAAAGACCAACAGATAATTTATTACTCATGAATCATAGAGTGAGAATCTCAATGAAACATATTTTCTACAGTGATTTCCCTTTAGATGTTTAAAATGCCCCCCTTGGATACCAAAGTGTTTTATTTATTTGCCATCCAGCCCCCCTCCCCATTTCAAGCCATATTATATCATACTTTTTAAACAGGATGCTGGTTCATTCATTGGTTCTAGACTTTTTTTTTATTGTGTGGGAGATGTTTTATTGGCAATTCATTGGCCTAGCTTTCACTCTTTAGTTCATGTTCTTAACATATATTTTGTATGCTCATGCACTGGTTAATTGAATAAAAAATCAAACTTAATATATTAGTTCTTGTATAAGTTTTGTAAAAGTTAATCAATTGAAGCATATAAAAAAAACTGTGCAAAAAATTTATATTTAAAATATTAAAATGGCTCAAAAAAGAATACTACAATGCCAAATTTTAATGTTTTTTTTTTATTCAGTATGTATGTTGATCCTGTGTGGAAGTAATGTATGGAACAAACAGTGCATATAATTTTAAATGAAAAGTTAAATAAGATTTACCCCATCAATATTGACGCGATTGCTTGTTTTCTTTACATTTTTCCCTTTCCTTGTGCTGATTTCATTAAAATCTCTGAGTTTTTCTAAATTGGGTATTCTAGGTTTTGTACCTTTAAGATGCAAAAATGATCAAACTGAGTTGAATTGCCAAATATTTGCTTCACAATCAATATTTTGGAAAAACTTAGTTTGACAGTTCTTAATTAATAGTGCTACTTAATAAAGTTTGCATATTTGACTTTAAAAAATTATGCTCTTTTTGGAAGCAAATAAAGAAGAAAGGGTAATTGGAAGAAAGAAATGTTACAAATTTCTAGTTTTATATTAATTTAAATACCAGTTTTTCTAAGTGTTAATCTTTCAAATGATAATTTTTGTATGCAAACTGCTCAAATTTACACTGTTTATCTCCTCAACTAGTCGCAAGATGGTTCTAGCTGTGAGTGCTGTGTTATGTTACCACACCAGAGTGCCAAATGCACAGTAATCTCAAAATGTAAACAAATGTCATTAACTTCTTCTTTTACATGCTCCTTTAATTGATATAAATGTTTTAATTTTTTTAAAATATATAATTTTACTACCCACCTTTGGGGACCATCTTGTTTGCCAGGAATGTAATTTCAATCGAATCTCTAATGCATAATTTGATATTCTGGTTCCCTTAACAAAGTAATTTTAAGCTTCAAATTGTGAGAGACATTTAACCTGCTATATTAGTAGCCTTGCACTTGTTCTGTTCATTGTCTACCTGAACGTACATCTTGGAATCAAGTCACTCTTCGTGTCATCTGACATCTAATTGCACATTGTCAGCACAAACTTTACTTTCTTATATTCTATGCAAAATATGCATTTGATTTCAAATTTAAAATGGTGAGTCACATTTTACGTCTAGCAGTATCCTAACTGTATTAAAACATGTTGGTAAAAAGAACTGAAACTTAGCAACCATAATCATTCAGCTTATTAGATATATTTCCTAATATACTTAATATTTTAGAGGATTTAGTTTACAGATATCACAAAAAAAATGATGAATCAAAAAAGGGAATTAAATCCATTAGGATAAATCCTTAGCTTTCAACAATTGAAGATAAATGGGAAATTAAATATTTGTTTAAAACAAGGAAAACCATTTGAATTTTATTGTGACATTGAAAAGTATTGTTGTAAATTATGCCTAGAAATATTTTTAAAAGTTTATTAAAGTTACAGAAAAAAGTGGTTTGCCAACTTAATTATGTCATTGAAAATATAATTTTTAAAAAAATTTCAGACTGTGTGAAAATCATTTTTGTGCTATATGTTCTGAGGTTATCAAGGAAAAACTCCAAAATTTTGCTTAATTTTTAATTGATTGAAATTTAAAAAAAAAAAAAGAAACCCCTTCAAGGTGTACATTCCCGTACTCCAAAGTATGTTTGTGCCAAAGTGCACAGATCTAGGTGCAGCAGTGTGCTCTGCAGAGTGCCAATACGCACACATTCTCCTTTATTATTAGTATAGACTAATTTGTCATTAAAATTGTTGTGTCAATGGGAAAAATGTTGCAGTATTACAGGCTATAATTTTGTTTGGATCAAAACAATTATTAAATTTTCATAAATTCAAACAGATAATATTTCTTATAAGTAGAAAAATGGCTGTGCAGTTATTTAAGATTATTTTTTAAGTATACATATTTTCACCTGAACATTCAAAAATTCCTATTCGTGCATCTTTTGTCTCTGGAAAATCTCATCTTCAATATGAAAAAATTTCATTTGGTGCTTATAAGTGAACAAAATGTTGTTTTACAATTACTGAAATAGTTTTATTTTTGTATGGTTTCTTCCTAATAGTTTCTTTTTCTGCAAATATATATATATATATATATATATATATATATATATATATATATATATTGAAGCTGTCTTTCAGAATCCACCTCATTATTACATTCAGTGTTGGCTAATATTTTTGGCACATAAAAATATTTGTACAATACATTTAAGTTGCTGATTTAATGAACATTTTGTGTGCATTATTTTTGGATTTTAAGAAATGTTGCATATTTCGGGTCTTATTGTTAGTTTTTTTTAATGGCCATCTTTTACAGATTTTTTGTGTCCAGAAGTGTTTTCTGCCTAAAATTTGTTAATTAAAATTTTGCATACAGGAATTTATCTTATTCCTTGAATTATAGTGCAATACAAAAGATTGTAAAAATAAATCATTCTTATTCCTAGTTAATTTGGAGAAATGATACTAAACCTAAATGTTTAAATAAATGTATGCAGGCATGCACATTCTTGTAGATCTCATATTTATTAATTTAGGGCTTAGGGAGGACCATTAGCTATGTTGCAGTGTAGATATATATTTAGTTCTGTAAATCATCAACAGTATTTAGGGTATTATTTTGTAAATCTGAGAGATAAAGTTATTTTGAATCGCTTTGAGAAAAAAGCAGGTCTGTATAATTATTTAAAGTAATGATTTCATGTTAAAGTATTCTATTAAGATGCAAATTAGAAAGCATTTTCTGAAACATTATTATGTTTTGCAAATAAGATTTGTACACTAAGTGGCCTGTTTCTTTTAAAGAATAAATTTCTTTATGTAATAACAGTTGTTGTGCAGAAGTACTATGTGAGGTTCCTACCTCAGTTCAATATTTTTGAAAGCTACAGTTTCTTTATAATGCCAGTTCTCATAATGTAACAAAATGTTTTGAGAAATCATGTGTAACATGTGCTTTATGTAATATAATATTTATTTTGGGGAGGGTTTTTTTCCATTACAGAGGGGTGTTCATTTTATTTCAGTTTTTGGAATTATTGTGGTGGGAAAAATTATGTAGTGAAGTATATTAAAATTCGGTCAATGAAATCAATTAAAAAAGCATTATTTATATTGCTGGGCATAAGTCATAAGCTTTAAAAATTGACCTTTTGAAATAGGAAATTTCGTCTTAGTGAAAAAATTGTTTCTGCAATTTAAATATTATAAATTTGTTAGAAGAATTACAGAATGGTTTCTTACAAAACCAATCTTTTACAGTGAAATTGTTAATTATTTCTAACAAGAATGATGATCTTTAGCTAAGAAGCTAAAGAATGATCTTTAAAAATATTTTCAGCATATATTTCATTGTAAGGTCTATCAAAATGTTCGAGTTTTCCTAGTGTTTTCTTCGAGAAATGTGATTGCTCTTAAAAATGAGTTGTTGCAATGTTATAATTAAGCTTACTTAATAATTTAAAAGCAATAAAAAGCATTCTGCCCCTTAAATTTGCTTTGATAAAATTTTGTTTCCTGAAAATTCCTGCATGCTCATCAAACTCACCTTTACCTCTTTCTCTATATTTGATACATAATGCTTTTGCATGATATCATTTGCCCATTGCATTTATTCTTCATCTTATTTTCTTTGAAACTTTCCACTAAGAAAAAGCAAACTTCTGTGTGCATCAGTATGCTCATAATATGTTGTTCCTTTTAAATGAGGAGTGAGGAAGGTTATTTGTGCAAATTTCCTATGAAGTTTTGTGAAACCTGTTATAGTAACTTAATAATTTTATGTTATTTGACTTTTTATGAGTTCATTTTTCTAGTGTCTGCTGTAATTTAAAAGTCCTCTTCTAGAATTTGTGATTATTGGTTATTTTCCCTTCCGGAATGAAATTATTATTTTCAAATATGCACTTAAGAAATTGTCTTTGATTGGAATTGAACTGGATTTTTAAAATGATGTGGCTTTTAGCTTTTACAGTGCTTTGTATTATTTTTAATGATCCTATAATAAGTTATAAATTTGCTACATTTTGCTTTTAAATTTGCCTTTATATTTATTCCTCACCCCTTCTTTAAAGGTTTTTTCAGCACAGTTCTGAATTAAAAATTACGTGTTTCTTTGTAAAGATGAGCTCTGAACAATAAAGAAAAAAATTAGGCATTCTTTTTTCTTTGCAGGTTTTGGCCATCTCTTTGCTGTCTCTACTCCTAATCTCTTCTGAATTATAATAAATATTATTAAAAAAATAAATATTCTTTACCTTAGTGTGACCTAATTATATACATATAGTGAATATCTCAAATTACTAAGTTGGACCATAGTTGCTTTTAACATTTGTGTATGTAAGATATTTTATTAAAGTAATATTTATGATAACATTCTTGGAAAGTCGAATAAAATAGTTTAAATTATGTAACATTTCATTCTGTAGTCCATTTCTGCATTAGACTTAAGGAATTACTTATATGCAAATATATCTAGTCAAGTTAGAAATCATCACAAACTATGTATTTAATGGAAATCCCCTACTACTCACATATCAGCAAGGCTATGAGATTTCATTAAAAACTGTGTGGTCGTTATGTTTTGTCCTTTTAAAGTGGGAGGAAAACAAAGATTTAAAGTGTTTTGAGAGTATTTAAACCTTGCATTTTCATTAACTTTTTACAGTGACAAGTATCAGTGTAGGTAGTACATTCATATACTACTGATTTATTGCTGCATTTTCTCTACAGATGTATATGCGAATGTCACATAATTTTGCAGTATTCAGCGGATATATGTCTAAATACTGTCATAATATGAAATTAAAATGTATTATCTATTTGTGAACTTGTATGATTATAAACTCATTTTCATAGTTTGATGACTTGTTGAGTTTTGATGCATTTTAAAATTGTGTACTATATAAGTCACTGTAACAATTTATGATAGAAATATTTAACAAGTATTAGGAAGTGGTTAAATTTATTGTTTGGAAATTCATATTGTGTGCATCAGTCTGTACTGCCAAAACTTTTTTAGAGTACAATTTTTTTGGATCATCTAAAGCAGGGCTTTTTAAACTTTTCTACTCATGACTCCTTTTTTTTTGGTTCCAAAAAGTTTGCTGCAACCCTGAATATACATATGTGTAAGAAATGAAATAAGCAATTGAAGTTCAAATAAATATAAGATATGCATTAATTCATGTAATTTTTAGTAAATTTTAACAAAATCCTTGAATTCAATGCGTTTTAAGTAATTTTTTAGCAATAACGAAAAATTCGACTAAAATGCATGCCTTTTGCAACCTTCACTATCCCAAAATTCTTCTATGTGACCTTATTTACATCATGACTTACAGTTTAAGAAGCTCTGATCTAAAGTAAAAGAGAAGCAGTTTAGCAAACTTTGAACTGCCATATAATATATGAAGTAAATGAATGCAACGGTGCCTAATATATTTATGTAGGAAGAAATTTTTGATAATATATAAATATATAAATGTGAGTCATATTTTCCATTTTAAATGTCATTACTTGCATGTTAAGAACGGAAAATATGCTGTATTCAGATACTGATTTATGCTGTATTGTTTTGTGAATGGACATTTTGCTCAAACATTTTTTCATGACTAGGCATATGGTGCACACTTCAAGAAACTTCCACTTGTTATTTCATCAAAGCTTTGCCCCCCCCCCCCTGCACAAAATTCTTATAAACTATTTTTACCTCACACACAACATTCGTGGAATTATTTTATACATTTGTAATTTGGGTTTGAGGTGTACAGTACTTGCACTTAGGTTTCATTTTTTCTATCTCATTTCGTTCACAAGAATTACTGCTGGAAATTTGATTTCCTTTTCTGAATTTCGTATGTTTTTTATGTTCACATTTTGTGGGAGGGTGTGCCTGTTTTGTTTTAAAGAATGAACTTGCTGAGATTTTTTAATAATGGATAATGTTTTCATGTTCTTGTATTTTTTTTATATACTTTTCATTCTTATGTAAGTTGTAGTAGAATTCAGGGAAATACTAGGCTAGCTTTTTAATTCTTGAAATTAATAATTAATGGAGCTATCATGCCTTAAATTTTGTTTTAAACAACATCTTCACTGTTCTTATAAATGGATCACTTTTATGCAGTTGCTTTATCTTCTTCAGAGGCATTTATTATTTTCCATGTGACTATAGTTAAATATTTAAATTATAAAAAGGGATCTTGCATTGTTATGATGCAATGCATCTGATGATGAATGATTTAAGAAATATATTTCCATTTTAAGCTGTAAATAATCTAGGCTCAGTGGTGACTATTATTTCATAAATTTATAAGTTCTGTTGTTATGGAATACAAAAAATAGGCAATATATGAAATTTAAGTTCAAAATCTTTTTTATTTATGAAGTCAAAAAATCAAGTTACCAAAAAACGTTTGTCCATTGAATCCCTAAAATAGTTATAAGGAATTTGCTTTGATGCTGTTCAGTATTAGTTTCCCCTACAGTTATGCTTGATTTTTTTGATACAGTAATTCGTGTTTTATGAAAATAGCAACTTCTTAAAACATTAAATTTAAATCGTACCATTGCAAGATTTTGTTACTGAAATTAGAGATAAAATAAGTTTTAATAACGTTTTTTTCTAAATTAACTTCTAATTCTATTACTTTATCTTTGTGTTATGCTTACAACTGTTTTAAACTATTTATTTATGTCAATTATTTTTTATATAATGTCTTAACATATAATATTTGTCTAAAAGTAAACACTCGGTTATGCTGTCCATTAATTTATATAATTATTCCATTTGTAGAGCATTCAAAGGTGCTGTTTTTTTTTTTTTTTAACTGCATTTGCTTTGCACGTTGTTGTCTATCATATTAGGTATGCGGATTAGTGCAACAATCATTTTAAGTTATAAAGTTTAGGATTTCCTGTAAAAAAAACTATAAGCAGCATACGTAGTGCATAAATATGCAAAATATACTGGCAAAGTAGACAATCAATCAAACTCTTTTGTGGTTATGTTTCTATTTTGTCTTTATGCTTCATTTTTGTTATATTTTATTTAATTGAGCATGTTTTATTAGCCTTATACACATGCTTATAGAAAAAAATCTTAGTGATCATCTTAATTCCATTTCTGCATTAGTGAAGATAAGTAAATATTTTTGCATATCTATAACATTTGCATATCTTTGCATTCTATATTTGCATATCTTTGCTGTGTGAGCATTCATATAAAATAATTGTTTTCACTGCAGCTTATATGTTAATTCTACATAAGAAATGCTCTTGTTATTTTAAATGAAGTGCATTAGCTTCAAATTTTTTTTAAATTGTGCTTAGTTCGTTACTTTGCAAAGCCAACTACTTTCTTGCATGTTAGCCATTTCCATATGTATATTTGGATATTTAATTCCATTACAGAAATCAATCTTGCCTGAAAAAATGCCTGATTTACTTCACAGTGTCAGAAGGATTATTACTCATATTTGTTTTTGTTTTTGAAATGCGTTGCATTTTTTTATGAAAAATGAGGTTTTTTGCCCATTTTTTCCCTCTGTTTTAATGATGACCTGGTGTATGTGCCAAATTACTTGTACCTTATAGTGCAGCTTAATTCTGAACAGGGTATATATCCTGAACAATGTTATTTCATTCATTGAATGTTGAAATACTGATGTACTTTTTCAATTTTTTCAGTATTACATGCTTCTACAATGAAATCTGAATTTTAGATTTGTTAATGAAATGTACACATTTTATAAACTTATTCCCACCGCATTCTAACTTTTTTATACTTTTCCTCGTTGTAAGCTCTGTGTTACATTTTGTTTTTGTATTAGAATTCCCTAATGTATTAAATGTTGTCTGTTACGATGTATTTTTATTTCTTAATATATTATTTCATGTGGTTTATATATTATGAAGATCTTGATTTACATGATCTTTTACACTTTTGAAATGTGTCATATTTTGTTTTTATATTTATTCCTGTGATATTTTCTATTTAGTTGATGGTAATTAAAACATCATTGTTAAGAATTTTTCGTGAAAAATAAATTAAGGCAGCTATATTGATTTAACTTTTATTCAGTATCTGATATTTTAAAAATAGGTTTCTTGATATTTTTACCTGTAGTTTAATGAAATATGGAAGCACATGAAGTATATTTAATGTAAAAAATATTTTGGCTTTTGAAAACATGAATTCTGTTACATTTTGTCTGCCAGTTATGTAGGAAAATGAAGGCAATGTAGGAGTTTTCAGAAGTGAACTGAGCAATTTCTTCAATAATTAATTAATTGGGGTTTTTTTTTGCATCCGAATGTCATTGATCTGTTAAAAGTCTGGAACTTTTTGAAAATTTGGAACTTGATTTGAAGAAGATCAAGTGTGAAATTTGAGAAAGTTTAATTAAATTAACAATTTTTTAGATTTTGTGATCGAAATTCATCAGAAAAACTGGTTTATGAGCATATAATTATTAACATATAAAGATACTTTCCATTGTACTCTTTTTTTTTTTTTGGTTATTCATGAGAAGAATTTATACTGGTGTAAAATTATATTACAATCCACTGATTATTGATTCTTATTAGAAGAAATTATATGCTCTTTTACAATACTTAATTTCTTGAAATTTAGAAATTACTGTTGCATTTATTTTATGGTTTTTTTTATTTTGCTTTCTTTTTTGTACTGCAACTTCAATGATGCTAATCATATTTATAATTTGAATATGTGCCAGATCATGGTCTAATTGTAGAGATAATTTATATCCTAACTTTAAAAATTATTCTGCTTTTGAGTATTATCTCTGCATGTACATTTGTAAAGCTTTCATGTTTCTCTCTTCCGCAATGTAATTTATTGGCAACAATAAATTAATAAATAAAGCATTTGGAAAAAGTATGAAAAAACTTTTGGCAAGAGCAGTTTTTTAATTTGGCTACATTCTTGAGATCCACCATGTATGCTTTATATACTTAAAAACATTTTTATCTCTGTATAATAAAGGATACAATTTTTTAAAAAGAAGGTTGCATTGTACTAAAGTGCAAATAAAAACTAATTACCATATCCATAAGCATTGTAGATTATCATTTTCATAATATCATTATTACTTCTGTGTGATGACAGGATTTTCATTATCGTAATACGTCACCTAAGATAAATGATAATTTTGCATTACATCAACTTTTTTTTTATATCTGTAGCTAAACTGTGTGATTTACTTCTTATTAACTAAAATATTTAATTACAAAGGCCTAAAATGTTGAAATGTGTATTTATCTTGCTTAGTTTATATTTGATTCAATAAGAGTCATTCTATATTTTTAGTATAAGAAAATTGTAAAAATAAGTTCGTTTTTCTTTTTCCATTCTGAATTTCTGTTTTAAATTATGCTGTGTTAAAATGTGTAAAGTTAAGATGTGTTTCAGAATTCTGAACAATGAAATAAAAATAACTGAATTAATTAAAGGTAAAATCTCCAGAACTCTGTGTTCT
>BGPR01000362.1:389950-494825 GCA_013235015.1 Araneus ventricosus
TATGATTAATTTATATTCCATCTAAATGGGAAAAGTTGAATAAATAATGTCATTTTGATTTTAGTTTTATAATAGGTAGTGGGTAGTCGATAATCAGTTTTAGCAGTTCTAACCAGAAAATAAAATGTAATAAAATAATTTTAGTTCTATAATGGGGGGGGGGTAATGGGGTTAATTCTATGATGGGGATAATTTTTATTGAGTTTGTGCAGTTTTAACCAGAAAATAAAATCGAGATGTTGTTAAGTTACTGCTAAATTGTTGTTTAGATATGGCTATAATGACAAAAATTTAAATACAAAATAAGTAATTACTTAAGCTTTTCTGTGTTGTATACTATGTTTAAAACAGCTTTGTAGAAAACAGTGAGAAATTGGAGTGATTGCGTAGGAAGTAAGTATGCTAGTTAGCTTTATATGAAAGGTTGACTTAAAGCAATGCAGACATTTTCCATCGTATTCAATGCAGTGAAATAATCGTTAATCAAATAAACGTTTTCTAGAAGCATCAGAAGTTAAATACGTATCGTTTCTCAGATAATTATCGTACAGCTTTCAAATTAAAATGAAGTTCATGAACTAAAATCATTCAATAAATCCCGGTATCAGGCATAGAATCTGTTTTTTTATTATCTTGGTGTTAAAAGAACCATCAGAAATTTTACAGCCTAAACAAGCTGCTTGAGTTTTAAATGTTGATGCATCATGGTGGTTCTTAGAAAAGAATTGTATGCAGTACTATAATATGAACAATCTGAAGGACAATGTATAGAAAATAACAGGGATTTTGAAGTATTGTAAGTGATATGATAAGTTGGTTTTATCGATATATCATCACTGCATGAAAAATAGTTTATTTTTCATTTAATTCGCAATTGAAATCATCATGACCCTTATCCCAATTACATCTCTTCTTGTATGAGACTTAGTGGCATTGTTTCTATGATATTGTTAGAGTATTTTTATTTCCTTAGCCAGTGATGAATTCACTAATAAATATAATAATAAGCCAGAAATTCTTTATGACGTTTGTTGCATGTTTTTATCTCAGTTAGAATATATATAAAATTTTTGTCTAATAGTAAAATCGAAAAATCATTACACTTGAACAGTGGATTAAAGAAAAAATTATATCATACCTTTTAAATCCTATATTGTGTTTTACTAATCAAGAATAATATTTTTTTTCTGCCAAATGTTTTAAATTCAAAATTTTTTCTTCTCATTCTAATTTCCTTTCTTTTTGTTGATTCTGTATTCAGATACAATGTTTGATTTTGAAACGTTTCATTTGAAAATGAGTTCAGAGCTAATTTTTTTACTATAAATGAACCAAGATGCTGTACTGGTTTCCACATTTTTGCTGTAATGAATCTTAAAATCATACTTTATTTTATCATGTGGCCGCAGAGCATTATATTGAATTCAGATGAGGAACTTTTTAAATGCTTCTTGACATAACAATTTATCATTGATGTTTCAGAGTCATTAAGTATTTGGTGTCGACTATTTATGCCAGTTTCATTTTTTCTGTAGAAGAAAGCTCCATTTAATAATTCAAAATAAAACCATTTTACTTAGAAAGTGGTTTAGATTATAAAAAGTGTTTTTCTTCGTGAACACTTTGCTGTTATTTATATACGGAAAGCATGCCACAGTCTCAAAAGAATGAATTTAAAAGGGGAAACAAGGCTAACTTATATGCATGGTGGTTGTGGTTTCTGTTTTAATTTCACATTTTGTCATGCATTTTTGATTGACCATTTCTCATTTGATATTTTTCGCTTTTGTGTATTTGTGGCATCTGTTTGGTAAAATGGCACTATCCAGATTTTTTGGCTGTGCTTGTTTAGTTAATACATGAACCATATATTAGATGTTGTTTCTGTCTCCTTAGATAGTAAGGTTTCTACCTAGGTAATGGGAATTATTTGAGATGGGCAAGAGTCCACACATTCTTTTTTTTCTTATTTTTAACAGAATACTTTTCATGTAATGCATTTGATTTATTCTTCTGTATGATTAATAAACTATTCAATCACCATGAAAGAAAATTTACTGTGATTTTTTTTCAAGTTGTGATTTAAAATTATTCAATGAATTTTTTTAGAAATTTAATAATGCATCTTGTTATCACATCTTTCTTGTCTGAAAATTGGCATCGTTTTATGAAAATGAAGTTTTTATATTTATCGATTGCTTGCAGTACAGGAAGCACAGTGTCTTTATTAAAAAAAAAAAAAATATCTCCCAGAATTTTACTAGTACTTTTACCGTACGAGTTTGTTTATGAGAACTAAAACTGTGTTCACTTGTTTTAAAGTTTAACATAATATATTTTTTTCATTCATCAGACTGTAAACTAAGTTATTTCCTTAAAAATTTTAATAAAAGTGGCTTTATGTGAATTATGCAAAAAAATAAATAAAAATCATTGCTGTTAAACAAATAGCACACACAAATGCGAACATATGTTCATGAATTGAAACTGAATCTCTGAACAAAGAAATGCTGTTTTGATGGATGAAAAGAAAGTTATGTATTATTTTAAAACGATGTTAAACTGAAGCAGCACTTTTCCTTTTGGAAAAATCTTTCTCTTTTGTCTGTGTTTTTGTTAATTTGTTCATGGCTAAATTTTAGGAAATTTATTTTTATCATTGACAATGGTTTCGACTTTTGAATCTTCAAAATGTCTTATTCTTTTCATGTTTCAGTTGCATTTAAATTTTACTGAAAGCTTCTTAAGTTCACTCTCCATTCAGTAGTTATTTTTGCCCTTTTTTGTGGTAACATATTTGAACAACACTGAAACATTCAAGCAATTTCACTGTGCATTTGTGACTTTAAAATAACCATATCTCTTTAGGATTTTTATTTTGTTCCCATTGTTATGTACTTTGTTAGTATTTCATGACTCTTTTCATCATCAGATTTGTGTATTCCATAAATTTATCATTTGCATAAATTAAAGATTCTTAATGTGTGTAAACAGCTATGATTGGAAAATAAATAATTTTTTGACTGAATTCTGGAGTTGTGTAATTTTTTTCACATTCTACAGCTTGATTTCAAACGCATAAATAGACTCATTGTTCCTAGATGGTATGAAAACATATTTACATATTTTGTGCTGAATACATCCATTTATGATTATGTATTTTAGTGATATGATTTATCATAATATATTGTATATTAAGTGTCATTTGATGTTATTAGTATAAACAGATTTAATGTACATTATTTAAAATTTTATGTTTGGTTCTCAGAAATGAGTTTCATCCTAAAAATATGGAGAAAATGAATGACATTGCATTAATAATGAATGACAGTTCTATCGTTAATACTTTTTTCCTTTTAAGAAAATCTATTGCGATGAATAATTTCAATTTTGAAATTTATATAGTAATGCCATATTCACTACCTTTAAAAATGTGTCAAATGGTGCTTCTTTGAATGAAATTATATTTCATTTTATATTACAGACAAATTGAGTCTTGAATTATTTAGATATTTTCTTATGTATCATTACTTTCTGGAGTAGCAATCCTATTTTTTTAATGAAGCTTTATATACCTGAAAAAATAGTTACTGTATATTTCCATATATCATCTTAAAAATAATTTGTCAAAATACTGACATGTACTGAGAGATATTAAAGTATCCTTTTCAGCCTGTTTTAAATTTTCTTTTCATTGCTGATGGATGTTTTTGTTATTAAGGGTCCTCTCATATTAGATCAAGGTTGCAAAAAGTAAATAAATAGAAAATGTACCGCTATGTTGGACACAGCAGAAACTTCAAGATATTTTGCATTTTTCATTTTAAGTGATTATACTCTAGAGAATAATTGTCATTTATTCATGCAAAATTTTCTTTTGCTGAATGGTTCATTTGATATAAGTTAAGCTAGTGTTATTCAGTTAAATTTTGTTTAACATGGAAAACTTGTCAGAATTGAGCCGCGGGCGCCCCCCCCTGCTTTTGATGAGGCCTTTCGTTTTAATTTTTTAAAAATTATTTATCAAATCTTTGTTGTAGAATTTTGTTTGTAAGGAAAAAAAAAAAAAACCCTGATGGAACAAAATGAAAATTGAATGCTGAGAGAATTATTTAGAGGCTTTATATTAACTATTTTACTAAAGTGCTAATTTGCTTGTGTCGTGAAGATTTTCTCCTACATTTAATATGAAAGCTGTAAGAAATGTTGCATAGGTTTGAAGATGTTAATTAAAAAAATGGTTAAATGCAGAAAACGTCTGAATATTGTATTTATTTCCTAAGAATGTGATGCGTTTTTTTTTAATAGCTTAACAATGCTTAATATCAAAATATTTATTTCTGTTAGTATATTTACTTAGTTCAGGGTAGTAAGTAACATTGCGTTTTTCAGTCATTTGTAGTAACTATCTGAAGTGTTTCAAATGGATCTTTGTAAAAGCATATTTTTTCAGTGTTTCTACTCCTTTGTAATTTAATACAAATTCCTTCTACATATTTGACAGATTTTGTTAATATTGTTTTTATATCTTATTATGGTCAAAGGCAGTTTTCAGTACTTTTCATGAAATAAAAGTAAAATTTGCCATTTTATTATTTTTGTCACATTTTATCCTTCATACGTTATTATCAGTTTCTGATTATTTAAATATGATATATGTTATGACTCGTAATGTGACTATTCAATGATCTTTTTCATAATTACTTAAATACCATCATAGTTCTTTAAACCTCCTTTACAAAACATAGCTACTGGGCTATATTTCACAATGCATAAGTACATAGACATATTGATTTTCATAAAAGGTTTTATTCTTCTAGAAGCAGAAAGATCTTAAAATAAAAATGCATAGAATTTGTTAAAAGAGCAAATAAAGATTTAACTATCATTTACCTAATATCTCTAAAATTATCATTAATAGTATTTGTTGATTAAGGTTTTATGAATTAATGACCCTAAAGATAAGATGAAAAAATGACATTAAATTCGAATGGGAATAAAAAAGTGTATGTTAAAAATTTTTCATCACTTACAGCCAACTATCTAGATCAGTGAGTTTCTACAGTTGTTTGTGTGCTTGAATAGATGAAGCTGTGTATTACTATCACACAGTTTTTATGTTTCTTTTTATCAAATATCTAAATTAGCTACTCATCTCGCATGCTTTTTTTAAAAAAAATAGAGCAATTTTCATTACTTTGTGTGCATAATTTAATCGAGCAGATTTCATATGATACTATGTCATTTGAATAAAATAGTTGTGAAATGTTTAGTTAAATCAGCATATGCATGCATTTTGAAGGTTTAAATTCGTTTGTTTTATTTCGGCTCATCAGTTCATTTTCAGTTCATTGTTCATCAGTTTCTTGGAACATAATTTCACATATACAGGATATGCAAATTTCCCAAATAACCACAATATTGGTATCGGTGATGAGCAGCAGATTAATTTTGAGATTTAAATAATAAATAAAATGAATAAATTTGAGTGCTGTGCTTTCTAATATCATCTAATTATGCAATTTGAAAATCTTACAGTGGTAATTTTGTTATGAGGTGAAGAAATGTTAGCGTCATAATATTGAACTAGAATGTTATTTTAGGAAGTGTACAAGATTTTTATTTGTATGGTATTTTTATACCCAAAGGAATGATTTTATATTAATTTAACAATAATTTTAAAGCCCATATTTGCTGAAAATTTTTTTATATAGAAGCAAGAATTTTTACTTCCCTCTGTCTCTTATAGATATTTAGTTCTATTAATGCAGTTTTATGGTATTGATTTTGATTGTTGCCAGTCAACAAATTCTAATATATTAACAAAGTTTTAAGAATTTTGCTAAAATATGATGAGAGATGATTGATTTTCTTTCAATTAAACGATAATAGATCAGTTTTAAATGTAATGAAATAAAAATATGTCCGAAGTTATATCAGTGCTTTGCTGATTAGAAAACTTTATTTCCTTTTTAGGGATGGAATCTGTTCTTAGATATATTTTACCCCTGTTTTCAAAATACTATTATTTTTCGTAATATATCTACAGATGTGAAAATTCTACAATATTCATTGTTTGCATACTACCTTCAAATAGAAGAATATAAAGATTCTATTAGGTTAGAAGGTATTAATTTATATTTCTGGAAGAACTGAGCATATAAAAAAGATGTATTTCATTCACAAATGCATTTTTACATATGAATGCTTTAAAAGAATTTAATTTTATTCTCTAGAATGTCAGTATTGGTGCATATAAGAAGTTTTCATGATACACGAGGAATATTTTTTTCTTGGTGTTTTACTTTCATTTTATTTCACGAAAAATTTTAATCTTTTTATTGAGCCTATGTTTAAATCAAAACATAGATTTTTTTCTTTTTTTGCTTCATTGCCGTTTTATTTGTTTCAATAGTAAATTTTCTATGTAGATCATAAAAAAAACTTCTATAAATGGTTTTCTGATTGCCCATATAATTAGTAAAAGATTATTTAAGTTTTTAAAATTTGTGGTGAACTGGGTTAGGTCTTAATTTTGATTTTGGCTTGTTCCTGTTGCTAAAATCTTTTTTAGCGAAGTTAAATAAAAGAAATGATCTCATTTAAAAATAGATATGTGTATGTTCTGTAGTAATCTTGTCTGCAATGTAAGTATGTCTACGTAATCTGGAGACAGTATTCTGCTGAACTACCCATGTAGCTTTTCATGCATTGAACCTCTTCTAAATTCTTGATGTTATGTGGATTATGAGCATTTCTGTACATGATTATGTGTGACCTAATAAGTAATTTTTGATGAAATTCTCTTTCTGTTGGGAATAGGAGGTAGAAGAACACAGCTAAATCTTTACATAATGCCAGTTACATCAATAATTTTAGTTTCCTTAGGAATGAAAAATAGTGTTAGCATTTCAAAATAAATTAATGTATTGAGTGTCATTATCAAGTTTTTTAATATTATTTTCTGCCTGAGAGTAAATATCTGTTAACCACCGTGAATTATTTTTGTATTCTTTAGCAACCTGGTAGTGGGATAATCAGTTTTTGTTAAATTCAACATTTTTTTAAAAAGTTTTATAAAGGAATGGGCAGCACATTACTGATAGATGCTTTGTTTCTAGAACATGCTGTTAAATTCCTGTTTCGTCATGTGTATTGAAATCAAATATGCATCTGGAATTTCTTTGGTTAATTACTGCAGCATTCATCCATTCTGTTCCATCTACTTGGTTTGGTGTATTCCTTAATTGGATCGGTGAGAAGAAGAACAGTACTAGTCTGAAATTATCAATTCGAGGTAATCAAGTTTTAAGTTTGGACATGTACAGATCTTCTGTACACATTCAAATTTAAAACCTGCTTAGAACCAATGATGGAAGGTTTGTATAAAACTGCTTTTACACTTAATGTTTAGATCTACGAAACGATTCATAAAAAAAGGCGAAATTTGGATTTGTATACAGTGGTGTAGCAGCAACTTTTGCTGATTGAAGTGAACTTGCAACCTGACGTGCTTCATTTACAAGTTACATAGAACACCTCATCTGCAAAATAAAAAAATAAATTCCAGAAAAAAACATTTTATTAATAACGTAATTCGTCGTTTGATGCCCTCGACATCTGCAGATAGGTTGCGAAATCGCGCACCCACCACCAGTTCTTTCACATAATGGCAATTTACCAACAAAAGTAGGAAAATACGAATAAATTACGTTAGTTATTTTTTTATATGCAAAATAATTGAGTTAGTGCCACTGCTGTTCTCAGTTATAAAATTGCTTTTCTATGTGACTGATTTTGCTGCCCCTTTAGCTATGTCTCTGCTTGTATACTCTTCTTCTTCTTCACCGATTCTATTTCTTTCTTGTTGGGGAGGTATCCTACAATATCATATTATTATTATTATTTTTGGCTCACAAATATCCGTATAAAATTTCCCGAATTGAGTCTAAGGTAACTTCCTTTTGGGATACACTATGTGTTATTCATTTATATTTTCCCAGATCAAGCAATTTTTTCCTTGGTATTTACCCTTATCAAACTTTTAGAGCTCTTCTTATCTTCCAAATTATTTCTGTCCCATTTGAATTTTTAAAAAAATGGAAAGCAGATTCTTACTGTAAACAGGATAAATAATAGAAAGCTCTCTATAGAATAATAGATAAATAATTTTAGCTCTTTTTTGTTTGTCTCTTGTTGCAATAGTTTGTATTTAAGAATGGAAGGAAATACAATAGGAAAAGGATCAATTCTCCATTTTTTAAATTAAAAAAGGCAAGAGATGACAAAGTGAAAGAATTGTATTAAAAGGAAAAGAGAGAGAGAGAGAGAGGAAAGAAAACCCGGTTAGACGGTTTGAGAAGAAACCATTGGTCTCTTCAGAGATTTATTAATGCAATTTCAATCGGATAAAAATAACTGCATTGGGACATTGAACTTGTTGGACATCATAGTCTTGCAGATTATTGGATTTCGATAAATAGCATCTGGGTGATTGATTTTTTATAATCTCTCCTAAAAAAACAAAATAATAAGTCTGGAGTAGTAATTATGGTATTCCTTTAATACTAATCGGAAGTGATTCAGTGAAGAAACTGAATACAAGTAAGAGAAAACGTTTTTCTAAAGTTTTATTTTCATTATGTCACGAATAAGAAAAATAATATTCTTTGTGATGAAAATCTTGACATGCATGGTAGTATATCCAGTTGATTCTCCTTTGCATTTTTTAGGTGTCAAATATATGTATATGCTATTTGTAATAAATGATAGACATAGAGATTCATTTTAAAGTTTTACAGTAGATTATTAAGTTTGTTGAGGAAAGTCAATATCTCATATTTAGCAATAAAATGACGATTTTGCTCCTTGAACGTTGAAACAAATAAACAAATCTTGGTTCTTTGAAAAAAAAAAAAAAACAGTAAAGAAATTTAAGCCGTAAGAAATGTATCACTTGTGAGTATTAAAAACATTTGCTAATGTGCAAGGTAAAATAATTATATATTCATACAGTAATCTTTTAATTTTTTCGAAAAGAAATGATTTGGTTCAGTTTTTCTTTCATAATCCATTTATAATTTCAAAATATTATTTACTTGTAAGATTAGGACTTCATTGTAAACTCGTACAGAAGCAATAAAATTAATCTTATTATAGAATGCATTTTAACGAACTTTTAATGTTAAGATATGTGTCTGTGTGTTTGCGATTTTGAATTAATTCTAAAATAATTTTACTTTTACTGTTAAATTTGATTTTAACATCTGTAAGAGAAGAATGCTTATGTCTTGGTGTTTGTCATGCTTATGCCATTTTATATTGAACTGTTTTTTTTTTTTTTTTTTACTCTTTTTGAAGCATGCTTAACTTGTTACATTTCTCTGGTTTGAATTTTTTAGCTTTAGCATATTTATTTTGCTTGAACATAAAACTGTTATCTTAAATTTTTATGCTTTTTATATTAAATGAACAACAATTATAACTTATTTATTGAACTCAAAAGCTGAGCATAATTCTGAACATGTTAGTAAACCATTTAATATGTATTTTTAGACTATTTTCCCAATTAAGATCAGTTGGTGTTTTTCCTTCAAAATGTAAGCACAAAATTCCATGTTATATGGATCAAGTAATGGTTTAGATTTTAACATAAATTTCAATTGTTTTGCTGAAAATTCATGTCATAATTATCTGATTATTATGTGAAATTTTATAGGACATTCTTCATTTAAGAACTGAAATTTAAAATAATTTTTCTGATCATTTTGTAAAATTTAATATTATGTTTTTCACTTCACGTCTTTGAATCATAGAATTCTATAAATGAAGAATATTATCCTACTCCACTGTGGCGGTGAGGGGGGCAAACGCCCCTCCCCACATTTTACGAGAAAAATTACATTTAATACATTATTTAATTACACATAATTCCTAATTTTAGTTGGCTAAAATTAGGAATTATAAAAAAGCAATGGTGTCCGGGAAAGCTAGCTAATTTTGTAACTGAATTTTAATATTTTGTTGTCCCCCCCCCCCCCATACTCTCGGGTAATTTTAGATGTCTATAAATTTCTTGCCCCCTACTTTTTCCACCCAATCGTCGCCAATGACTGACGGGACTGCCATTGTGGATGAACTTCTTCATATGACTCCACATATGATTTTTCATGTGTGAGCACGAGGGGTCACCCCGAATGGGGAATGCTCCCTAGTGTTTCATAGCTTGGATTGCTACAATGCATTGTATGATGACTTGTGCTTATCTAATTGTACACCATTACTCCTTAAAGCTTGTACCAAAAGCTTTAACCCCTTCTTGGTCGGTGTCGCAAGTCATACATTCGGCTCTTTTGAGCCCGTATGCTATTTAAATCCATAATTAAGTCAACATAACAATTAATTTTAAATACAAAAATTACCTGGTCACGCTTAAACGTCTCAAGTATCCTTTCCATCTTAAGTAGATTGAAATAATAAAAAATATATCAAGTGGGTGGTGACATCCAATTAGGAAATTAAATAAAAACATGAGGCAAGGGGTTAAAGCAATATTATAAGGAATGAGGAAGGAATAAAAGATTTTTTGAAATAACAGCTGTTAAATATAAGAATCAGTCTGCCATATATTCAAAAAAAATAATAATAGTAAACATTTATGTCCTTGACCAATGCATTTCTTTAGGGATAAGCAACTCGGATTTTTTTCTTTGTCTTTTGCAAGATCATTCATTTTTTTATTGGATCGGAAGTAGTACATCAAAAGTGCTGGATTCCTTAAAGCTCATTTTAACGGAACTTGACATAATCTATTACAGAAATTACTATTCTTTGTGCTAATAAACAGTTTCCAATTTAAAACTATTAAATTCAACATATTGTCTCGCAGAGCTGTAGCCTTCGAATCAAGAAAGGTAGTAGGAGACAGTGAATGGGCAAATGCCACGGAAAATATTTTTTTCCGAAGCAAAGAGATAATTTTTCTGTTTATCCTCAGTGATTTTATGTACTTCTTTTAATCTGTTGTATTTCTCTAGTGTATGAATTTTAGAAGCTGTCAACGGATCAATCTCTCTTTTTTTTTTTATCACTGCATATCTCCTTTGATACTCCAAAAATTCACTTTAGAAGCATCTAATTTATTATGCATTTTAAGCTAATTTTACTTAATATGTTGAAGTGTTCTGGTCACTATAACATATTAAGTAAAAATAACTTAAAATGCATACAATTACAATCTACAATTTTCACTTTCAAGCCTTTGTACTTGTACTTTCTCACAGTACTAATATGCCAAAAAGTGAAATTACTGGTGAATTCCAGAATTTTTCAGGTATTCTACTTTAATAACCTCTAATAATTTTTTTCGTTTGCTTCCTGAGCAAATCTTTAATTTTCAGGTGAATGCCAAAAAAATTTGGTTAATTTGGCATCGTTGAATTCTAACTTCCAACACAAATTTAAAAAAGGTGGCGTTCTTTAAAAGAGTTTTTATTAAAGCATTCATTATCTAAAATTTAGACATGAGTTTTTTTTTTCACTTTAAATTAGCACAGTCTCATATGTTGCATAATAGCATTCTAATTTATCCTAATCGCATTTAGAGTTTGGACACCTACCTGAAAGCAAGAACAAAATTTCTTTTATTGCCCATATCTTAAGTGCATGTATTCAAATTCAGTGTAATGTAAATGCAAAAAATTTGAAATAGGAATTAATCATATTCACCAATCGTGGGGTACACCCGGTGGCTGGGTTTTGGACTGTTTTCTGACCCGATTTCCAGTATACTCGAACCTGGTCAGACATCCTTCCGCCAGTGTGGTCGAAATTAATACAGAAAGTCTGCAAGCTTACAATGACCGATTTTGAAACGTAATGGCCTACTGTCATCAGGGGCGGCGAGTCGGGGGGGGGGGCAGTCGCCCCCTACTTTTTTAGAGATAAAATAAATTTTTATTTCATTTGAGCTGCTTAAAACCAGCAATTATAAAAGAGTGATAGTGTTTGGAAAACCATCTACTCTTTTAACTAAATTTTTAAATTTTATTGTCTACCCCCTATATACTCCCAGGTCTTTTAGATGTGTATAAATATTTTGCCGTCTCACTTTTTCCATCTAATCGCCGCCACTGCTACTCCAAACTACTATCTTCAAGCAGAATGTTTGAAGCCGACATATTCTTTTAAACGGTTTTTATTATGTTGATTTTCTGTCAAAACTTCGTTGATTGTTATCTAAAGACTATAGACATTACTGAAGAAGACTGAAACAGAATGGGTTCGAATTTAAAAGACGCACACAAAATTGCAAATAGATAACTTACTGAAGCAAATTGTTTTTATATTTCCAGTTATTATTTTACCCGTGATTTGTGATAAAAGCATCACTATTTGGATTTTTTTCCCGTAAATATAATGATTGGGCTGAACATCTTTGAATCCAGAATTCTGTGCTCTCAGCAAATGCACTGTGCTTTGTTGAATGGGATTCAAATGAAACACAGAAACAACAAGCACACCTGTTTTTGAAAGTTTAAATTGTTGTAATATTTGAGAGTGGAAGGCCATGGAAAGATATGTCCATATTAATGAACATTCCATTAACTCAGTCATTGAAAAGAATTATTACAGCTATAGTTAAATGTTGAAAACTTAAAAAAGTACTATAAAAGCAGTCTCTGCTCATATATTGTAACGGTGGGGGTTCTGTAACTTAACAATAACACACTGGGCAGTGATGGATTTCTGTATAATTTAAAAATTTCTTTACTTAATTAAATTATAATAATTTAATAATCAAAATTATAACTAGATTTTTGGCTTGATGTATGTGAGTTTTTAAAAAGAATATTTTTACTAAGCATTTTTAATTAGTTTTAATTAAAAATTTAACTTCAAAATGCATGTTCTCAATTACTTTTCCAGCATTCTTTATTCTCGCTTATAAAGATTTAAGGAAGTGCTGCTGATCAATAAAAAAATCATGAAGTGCAAGCTTAAAATAAATACATTTGTGGGGAAATTATTTTCGTATTTATTTAGTAAAAAAAATTTTAATTCAATATTTTTAATTAATTTTTTATCTATTATTAATTATCTGTCACTTTTTTTTACTTATTTATTTTCAAACTTTGGGCTCTTTTGAACAGTTCCATCTTCTTTCCAACTATGTATATGATTTTTCCCGTTGACCTATAAAACACTTTTAAGTGTTTTGGGTGAGTGAGCCAAAGGTTTTTTTTGTAAAACTGTATATATATATAAAGTGTACTATTGCTGCGCATGTGCAGAAGAAGGAAATTGGGACTGAAAGTTCAGCCTTTCCAGAAGTTCTCTCTCTAAGAAGAGTTATATCTTTTCCCTAAAGACTGCAAAAGCTGAAAGGGAAATTGCATTAGATTGTTGATGGATTTAAGATTCAGCTTCGAATTCAACAGTATTCTGAATTGGCGTCATTTTGAAAAAAAGATGGATTAAATGCATATTTTAGCAGAGTTCTGCAGTCAATTTAATGAAATGTTACAAAAATATTGAAAGATGCTCTGTGAAACTCACTTTGCCTTATTGGGATCATGAGCTCATGTCTTTAGGTACTTTTGTGCTGGAAGATAGCCCTTGCAGAGGCAAGTTCTTGTTCTACTTTTTAAGTACTACTTGTCATGTGACGAATCCCACATCTGTTAGCTCTAAGTTCATAAAATGTGCAGCTTTTAACAGCAATAGAATGTTGCAATGCTGATAATATTCTAAGTGGCTAATTAATGGTATTGCTGATGAATTAACTTGCGTCTGCATTATTTTAGTTATCTCTGTACTGGAGTTATTATTCAATTGTAGGTTGTATTCATTGTACTGTTTCAGTTAGATCTTTGGAGAAATCATCTATCGAATATATATGTTTAAAAGAATATTTTTATGTTCTATCAAATTCTCCATTTTTCAATCATTATATGCAAGTTTAATAGATATCACTGTTTGATGTTCTATAAATATCAGTTGCACGCGCAAATTTCCTCTAAATCTCGTATATCTTTTTCTGTTATCTTTTTAGTATAAAATTATTATTCTGCTTATGAAATAGTAGTCGTAATGAATTTCTTATCTTTTGATTTTTCTAGTTTTGTGCTTATTTTTTGTTGGGAAAATGGATTATTTCATGATAATTATTAACATAGAACTAAATACTAAGTAGTTATTGTAGTTAGATAGTAGTTAGAATTCCCCTTGGCTGTCTTCCACAGCTTTTGAATCTCCACCCCCCTACCAATCTCCAGCTAAAGACCTGTCCAGTCCAGTGAGTCAACCAAGAAGTAGCAGCAATGTTCATAGTGAGACAACCTCCATATCCACCAGGTGCATTTCCAGCGATGAAGAAATGAGCCGATCTCCTACCTCTCCATTACGAAGCCTTCGAGAGCAATGTAGTACTGCCCATTCCCCCAGGTCTGAGACTGATACAGAAGTTAGAAGAAAAGTATGCATTTATTTTTTAAATATAATTTACCGTGTCAGTTTTTTATATTCTTAATTTACAGTGAATTTCGTTTTCGAATTATCAGCTCACATACATTAAATATTGTTTCATTTGCATAGAAATATATATCAACAGCAATTGGCAGACACCATCATCATTTTTTAAAAGATTAATTATGCAAGAAAGACGATACCTTTTTCCTTATCAGATGAATATTAATTTGGAAAACAATCAGATAATCCAGTGTGTGACCATCAGGTTTAATAACATTGACTTTGAGTTTCTTGAAATCTATTACACAATCTTTGCATAATTTTTTTAAAGGAGAGTTTCGTGTTTTTTACAATTAAAAACTGGGCTTTCTTTTTTGTCTCACGACTTTTAAAAGCATTCGGAATTTTCCCATCTAGTTTAGGTATGGGGATGCAGTAAACCATGTCATTATTATTTCCATTTTCCAGGACGTCAGATATCTTGGCTATTTTCGGTTTTGAACATTGTTGCCTGTTATTACAAGTTTCACTGTATTTCTTCTTGAAAAAAGTGGTGAGCGTATATCGGACTCGGGAACTAGCTTAGAGGAGGCAAAAAGGGTTTTGTTTCTGAGCGGTTTGCCAAGGCTGGCTTTATAACGAATGGTCTTATTAAATCAGATTAGTCGAGGCGTTTATTTATATAAAGTACCCATTCCTTTCTAAAATAATTTTGATGTCCATTAAAAAGCACACTTTAGGAATATTTCCAGTTATGAGACCTCTCATTCTGGGAAAAGAATTTGAAAGTATTGAGAGTATCTTAATTTCTGGGTTACCTTATGCGGCCAAAGGTAATCTCTAGCAAGAAATAGTTCGGTTTCTTGTTCTATTGATTGAATTGCTCTCTGATTAACTGCTTCTCTCTATTTCCTTTTGAACTATTTTCTCTTTTCTGATAATTCATTCATATGAAAATGCTACAATGCCTGAAATGAACCAATAAAAGTATCTTTCTCTGAAATCTATCAGCCTGTTTCTTAAGCATCAAACTTGATAAGAATCGGGAAATTTCTGAGTTGTGCTAATGAAACGATATTATGCTCTCTGAGGAATAAATTTGTGAGTCAGACGATTGTATTTTGCAGTATATACTTGTACATTATTTCATTTAACAATACTTTCTTTCCAAAAAAAGCCAGTTTCGTTATTTTCAGTAAGTACATTTTTATAGAAGTGGATGTTCTTGTCTTGAGTCATTTAAAAATATCATTATAATATACGAAATTTGTAACGACTTTGTTCTTTACAAGTACTTTTCGCTTTTTCAATATCTCTATTTTTTTGTTTCCCAATCATGAATAAATTCTATACATACACATATATTTCTTTTGTTTGTTGTTTTTACACATTTATTCCCTTTTATCTTTGTTATTTTAGAGAGTTCCAGCTGATAAAGCGTATTTTATATCTAAAGAGCTACTAATGACAGAAAGAACTTACAAGAAAGATTTAGAGCTCATAAACGTTGTAAGTTTAGTTTGTTTTTAATGCTTCAAATACATTTTTCAAAAATTAAAATGTTATTTTCTTAGTTATGTAAATATTGGCAAGTGCTTTATCATTTAAAATATTGTGCTATTGTTTATGAAATTTACTGTGAGATCTATATTTCCTTTATTTATGCAAATATTTTATTTAAATCATTAACTAATATGATTATAATGTTTATATTTATTGGATTTCTAACTTGTTTCTGTTTGGCATGTATGCAGAAAACATTTTCATGTTCAGACCCGTCTTTTGGGCTATATAAGCATTTCTTTTCAAAATAAAATATAGCCAGCATCCATCAGTTTTGCAGAGATTTTTTAAAACATGGTTTAAATGAAGACCATTGTATATTCTTTGTGTCTGTGATCAAACATGTATTAGATGAATTTTGTTTATTTGTTCTTGCTAATTAATTAGACCCAATTTCTTTCAGTGGTTTCGTGATGAAGTTAGCAAAGAAGAAAATATGCCTACCCATGCTTTAACTGTTTTATTTGGTGTCGTAGACCCATTGTATGAATTTCATTGTTCCTTTCTTAGAGAATTAGAACACAGACTAGCCACATGGTAATATATTTTTCTTTATTTAATTTTTAAGAAAGGGAAAGCAAATGTATTCTTTAACTTTAGTTCATCTAAATTAATTTAGTGCTGGCAAATTTTCTATTTGAAGGAGCAGGTTTTTAAAACCTGATATAGATTTATACAGGGTGTTCATTAATTATTGTCGGGGTTTCCGTACCTCATAACTTTCGAATAAAAAATATTACGCAAAAACCGATTACGTATTCGTAAATTACAACTCAAAGAATTTTATTAATGATATTAATAAGATTAATGAATTTGCACATGGCTGCCCTTCGTGGCTTGTAACACATCAAGACGAAATTCGATTTCCCTCCAAGGCATTTGTAGGCATTCAGATGAAGGCGGTTATGGAGAACGTTCCATATTGTCGTATGCGGCATATGTAACTGCACAGCTGCTTGTCTTGTTGATTTTTGTGGACTGCGAGTAAACGTTTCTTGTATGCGATCAACATTTTCCTGCGAAGTGCTTGGTCTTCCTGCTCCCTTTCGGTGTAGAACGCTACCAGTTTCCTGAAATTGTGTTAACCAGCATCTGATAGAATTATCCGAAGAAGGATCTTCCTTGTACGTGGTCCTGAAGCGACGTTGAGTAGTTATGACTGATTTAGTTTCGAAAACGGACAATACACACATTGCTTTTTCTTGCACGGTCGCCATTTTTATTCATGACGTCATAATTACCTAGACTGCAAATGCGCTAAGATCGCATTGTTGCCACGTAAAATTCTTTGAGTTGTAATTTACGAATACGTAATCGGTTTTTGGTAATATTTTTTATTCGAAAGTTATGAGGTACGGAAACCCCGACAATAATTAATGAACACCCTGTATTATGAAAATGACTAATACTGGATTATCGCCATCAACCTTACTTTAAAGTTAAATTGTATTTAAGGAGCTTGGACAAAAAAACTTTAGATTTCAGTCTCGAAGTTTTATGAAAAAAGTTTATTTTTGTTAAATTCAGTTTGAATCCAAATCCTGTTGTAAAAATCTTAATGGTTTTAGAAAATTACTGATTTTCTATTTATAAATTTCAGTTTCAAGGGAAGCTTTTGAAGACATTTTTTTAAACCTTAAAATGCATTTAAAGCGTGATTGAACAGCTGATAATAAATAAAATATTTGTATCTTTCCATTTTTAAGCATTAATTTCAATGTTTCAAAATGAGTGCAACATTCCTTGTAACCCTTTCTTTATATTAATTCCGAAAATATGCTTTTGTCTCATGGAAAATGCTGCTTGTATTTAAAATACTTGTAGAATTTGCAAAATAATTAGCACTTGATTTTTCTGCTAATTTCATATTTGCAAAAGTATGGTCTGTGAGCTTTCAAAAGAACAAGTGTCATTTTTTAAGATTCTGATCGTAAATTCGTGCTTAAAGATTATATTTCAGTTGTAAACTACAAATCCACAAGAAATAAATCACTGAAGTATATGATATAAAATCAAAATAATATTAAAAAAAGGGGTAGTTGAAATTTCTGTAGGCATGTGTTACATACCCTTTTTTTATTTGTTCAGTGTTTATATGCAGAAGTTTCGATATATCTTTAAGGTCTTCCATAATGCTTTTATCAGATGCAAGTGCTTCACATGACTCAGTATCTCCGGAGCTTCATAGGAAAGCAAACATTAATTTCCCTTGGTCTTTTGAAAAGGGGGAGGGGAGCATGCATAAGATAATCAGGTTTTCCATATATTGCTTACAGTTTTTACTTGAGATATTTTGGAAAAGAAAACTAAGATTTTTAAATTTATATTAGAAATTTCTTAAAAAGAACAGAAAATAAGTACATTTAAGGTCAAATAAAACTCACAAGAAGCTCCACAGGCTTCTAATCTATCTCCCTTTGTTTAGGAGCTGTTATGCAAAGTCTTCAACTGTTCAGAAATTACTACTTTGCTATATTTTGATTTTAATGAAATTGAACCAAAGTATACAACTCGTAGCGAAGTGTAGAGTAGCTTGAAAACAAATTACTAAATGATTATTTTGTTTTAAAAATCAGCTCATATCTGAAAGTGACAATTTTATTAGTCAATCTGTCATTCAGTCTGTCTGAGCATGCTTATCCTGAGCAGTAATGTAGTGCCATGTGATGCTTTCAATTATATTGTTTTTGAGGTCACTAGGAAGCAAGAACCATTGTTCTTAGAAAGCTTGTCTAAGTGTAGAGAGGAGAGCAGCAATACATCTCTCCAGGTGATCCCAAGCTTTTTCAATGGAATTAAAATCTGGAGATCCAGTGGATCACTCCTTGCATTGAATTGTTGACTGTTGAAGATGATCTTCCATGATACGAAACGTTTATGGTCGAATACCATCATTTTGCAGGATGAAACTGTCAGCATGAGTATAAGGGTGCACATAAAACATCAAGGATGTCATTTTTACAGTCTGAGAAGTAGTGATTCCATTTTTAATGGGAAAGGATGATAAAGTAGAACCCGTCTTACTGAACAACAGTCTGAATTGGGCAGTTCCGGAAATGAGATTTTGATGCTTAATTTTGTTCATATTTCTAGAATTCCTTTCGTTTTGTTATATCTTCTAAAAATTGCAGCATCAAGTTTGTGGTGTTGAAGATGCCATGGATAAAATAAAGAAAACTAGTAACTTATTCTATTAGACAGTAAAGTTTCATGTCTTTGTGCATTAATTTTAGGCCTTGTGTATGCAATTCAGTTAACAGAAGCCTTTTCTTTTTTTTTTTCCTACTGTCTGTTTGTCCACTAACCTTTCTTCTGGTGTAATTTTCTCTTCAGTCAAACTTTATACTATAGCGGTATTCATCCTTGTTCAACGCTGGTTGTATTTTCTTACTTCCTGCAGTGAAAGTTCTCAGAAATCAATAAGCTTTCTCTTTTGATGCATTAATTTCATTCTCTGCTCATAGCTATCGTGCAAGGCTTTAATTTCCTTTGTTTGGCCATAAATGTATGATTTTTGCTATATATGTTTTGAATCAATTGGATATAAAATTGAGAAAGTTTCATTTCAGTGATTTTTTGCAGGGAAGGTCGAACAGGTATGCCTCTACAAACTCATGTACAAGGAATTGGCGACATCCTTTTGAAGAAAGTTCAAATGACTGAGGTGATTTCTTTTGTGTGCTTTGCCTAACAATTTTTTTTAATTGTCTTTCGAGGGAATTTTCCATCAATAACATAATTTTGCAGTAAAATATGACATATTGTAGTTTATTATTAAATTCTTTTGCGTTTTTGGCTTCAATAGAATTTCTACAAATAATTTTATGTTTGGTTATTATATAACGCTTCACACTCATTTATTTGATCTATGTAAACATTAATCATTTCTCTGTCTTATCCTGAAGTTACAGATAACTAATTATTTCAGAGTGTGTTATTAAAAATAAGGGTAAAACTTCTGTAAATATTTGTATCATTAGTTATTTTTCATGTGATATATCATTTCAAACTCAATTAATTCTACTAAGTTAATGTTAGACATTTCTCTGTCTTTATCCATAACTTTTTAAAATAAAAAAAACTACTTTATTCTGAAGCCAGGCATAGATAATTATTTGTGTGTTTTATTTTTGTTCAATGAAATTATTTGGATATTCAAATTTTTATTCTGCTTATACATCAAATTATTATTATTATTATTATTATTATTATAGGTTTAATGACTGTTGCTGTTGGTGGATTAATTTATTCTGTTGTAGCTCTGATTCTTTCCCTCTTGTTTGAAAATCATTTTCTACCTTATAGCCAAACTAACTGTAGATTAGATATTTACAGTTGATGTGGTAATAATTCTTAACAGCTTAAAATTATACTTTCTTCTTATTGGTAATTTGATATTAAACAGGGCGTTTTTTGCTGTGCTAATAATGCTTTTTTAAAACAGAGCTATGGGAATTTTTATTTATGGATTGATCAAATTTCTTACTCGAATATTTTCTCAATATAGATACTAATGTTATTGGTAAAAAAAAAAGCTATTTTTGTTTTATTTTGTCATATCAAATATAATTAACTTATTTATTAAATCCATAAATGTACTGTTTTTCTAAAAAGTATATATTAACTTTTCTAAAATTATAATATGCTTTTCTTTTAGAGATTTAATTTTCCTCCTGAGACATGAATGAATTTTATTGAATGAAAATGAAATTTCTACAATATGCCTTTATGTTGAATTCTGCTGAATACTTTAACTAAATTATCAGTTTACTTGGTAAATGTCAGAATTGACATTTTCATTGCTGAAAGAAATTGATAATTACAGTGTAAATTTTAAGTTGTCTTACTTCTGTGAATGGAACTTGAACTAGAAATGAATGCATTATATTTATTACATCCAAGCCAAAAAAGATTATATGAAAAGAAGATGTGGAAAAAAGTAATAAATAGCAATTGATTAATTGTAATTATTGTTAATTTTAATGAGTCTCCAGAAATTATTTTGACATAAGAAATTTAAAAAATCAGCCTAGTAAATATTGGCAGAATAAGTGAGCAACATTTTTAAAAATATTTAATTTAGAATGTTAGTTTATAGATGTGTAAGCTTAAGACTTTATATTATGGACTCGAATGTGTTGGATATGTGTAAATCAATGAATTCATTTTTATATACCTGATACTTTTCATTAAGATAGTTTATTCAAGGCAGAAATAAGTGATGTTTGATTAATTTCTGGCAATTATTTAAGATATATGTCTTGTACACTAGTTGAAAAAATATCATGATTTTGATAGGAAATAGACCATAAGAAATCTTTCAACCTTCATATAAGAAAAAATAAACTTTTCTTCAAGTGGATACAAAAATTAGTTTGCACAGCCATCAGAAATAAAGAAGATTTTTATGCTTCCTGTGCATTGATATTATCTGTTATTTAGTTATTGAAATTGAGTTTTATTACAAATATCAATTCTAAATTCTTGAAATTCATGTTGAATATTTTATTTCTATTGTAGTTAACAGAAATGCTGAGGAAAAGTAATGGTGTATAACAATAACATTATATTATATGCATGAAATTTGTTTAAAACTGAGGTACCTATCCTATGAGCCCCCATGTTTCGTGTGTTTTTGATCTACTAGAAATTCTCAATCTGAATAGTGCTCATAATAGTCTGCAAAAGATTTCAAACAGAGGCAGAGAGAGTGAGAAAACCTTGAAATCAGGTTTTATATATTGCGATCGTCTGACCACATTTTAATTAAACTATTGTGGTCTAATTATAATCTTGACTATATTATTTATGCTTCTCTGGCTCGAAATGCCAATCTACCATGTATGTGGGCTTATGCATATAATATTTCATTGTGAGTCAAGTGTTCTTAAATGATATGAATAGTCAGATTTGGTTTAGAATGTTGACCTCTTTCTATGGCTCATAAGAACAATTTCATTCGAGAAGTGCATGGTATGGTCTTAAATAAAATGTTTAAATTCTTATTTTTGAATCTGATTCTCTAATACCTTATTTTATAATGTTCTATCATCTCACTCAGATTATATTATAATTCGAAATTAAACATTTTTAAAGCTGTTCTTAGTATTCTTGTGTTTATGGAAAACTCTTAGAAGCTGTTGATAATTGATTGAGGCTATTTCTTATAGATTGATTTATTGTCGCTTCAAAATTTCGTACTAGTGTATTTCTGAAAGAAATTTCTTTGCCTTTATATTTGTGAAACTTGTTTTATGAGAAATTGATTAATGATGCTGTAAACTTTATAGGATCTTGTTATGATATGAAATTTTTTATTTAATATTTGTAAGAATTTATAAATTTTTTCGATAGTTTTACTCGAATTATGTTGAGAAGCTCCCTTTCATTCTGGAAAGATTGAATGCAGCATATTGTACAAATTCTCATTTTGAGCGCATGTATTGTGATTTTGAAATGCAAAGAGTTTGTTATCTTCCACTTACTTCATTCTTACTTCGTCCAGCTCATCGTCTCATGCATTATTCAAGTTTATTAGAAAGTAAGAATAATATTTCATATATGATTATGATATTTGTTTAATTCAATTCTTAGTTATAAAAATAATTTTAAATAAAATTTTGTAAATACATTGAAGAACCAAAATATTATGACCAAGTACCCAAAACCTTTTTGATCCCTCTTTTGCTCTCACAACAGTTTCAGTACATGTGGGCTTGGACTTCTCAAACTTTTTCTGGTATGTGTCCATAGGCAAGGTGTACTAAATGTCCTAATTCTGGTCTAACAGTTTGAGTAAATTATGTGGTGATGGATTGTTAGCTTTGAGGATCTTCCCCTTGGCATTTCACTGATGCTCGGTTAATGTAAGATGAGGGAAGTAGGTGATCATGGCCATAGGTTGAACTGAGAGTCATACTGCTGCAACCATATAGGTGCAGTCTTGGCCTTGTGATAGAGGGGGTTGTCCTGCTGGAACAATTCATCACCCAGTCAATGATGGAGTCTTTGGAAGCACTTAGGCTCAGGGGCCTTGCATCTTCTGTTTTTGGCTGGAAAGTAACAGTTAGTGACATAATACAAGTAAAGTGCCTAATATAATTAATTTGCCTGGGAAAACAAAATTTAACAAATGATTACAAATCTTAAAACAAATCGTCGGTTTATTTATAACAGTCAGATGAAAGGAAACGGGGAGAAGAATGCTGAGAGAGTATATCTACTATCATCAATCACCATTTGGAAAAACAGATGCCATATACAGATGTAACTGGTCCACAATGGCATTCATGTAGTCCATAGCTTTAATGGTTTTGTCTACAAACATCCGCAGGGCCTAGGCTGACCATGTGAACATCTCTCACATCATAATTGAATTGCCACCAGGATGATGAATGGTGCATGCCACACTTGGAAGAGCAGCTTTTCATTTGCCCACCAACCTATGCTGACCATTCCATCAACATGATGTATGAGAAATAGAGTTTCGTTTGATGAGGCTGTGCATTTCTATTGTTGAAGGATCCAATGACAATGTCCAATACAAGTGTAAGTGATGATATTATATCAGCAAAGGAACCTTGATAGGTTGGCAGCAGCAGAATCCCGTATCTAACAATGAATTTTGAACTGGTACTTTTGAAATATTTCTTCTTTGCCCAGTAGTATTATAATCTGATGCTATTTGAGTTGTGGAATGGCAGCAATTGTGCTTTGTCAAATGTAACAGCATACAATACCCACTGTCTTTGATATGGTATGGACAGCCAGTTTTCAATATCGTTAATTCACTTCCTTTAGATACTAATGATCAGAGCACAGGCAATAGGCAACCAGATTCGCTGGTTCTGAAATGCTTGTTCCAAGGCATCAGGCCATGATGTTTGCCTTTTGTCAAACTTACTTAAATCTTGACTTTTGCCTGTGATGAGAGCAAAAAATATTGCAATTGATATCTGCAATTCTCTCTTCATAGATTTTATACTTTCCCCGGACAACTAGTTACTTTATAGCACCAAGTTGCTCCCAAGACTCAATTGAGGATAAGGTGTACGTGATATTTTGGCTCTTCAATATACTTTTTAAATTAACCTTTTCGCTACTAACGCCAGCTATAGCTGGCATCCACAAAACAACCCTTGGAGACGAATGCCAGCTCTAGCCGGCATTCACAAAGCCACCTGCTTAAACAAACACTGGGTATAGCAGCAGCATTTGCTTGAACATTAATTAAACTTTATATTATATAATTGTCACAGTCACTGTGTAATATATTTATTATGCTTTAATTATAATAATCTTTGTTTATGTAGAAATTATGAATACATTGTTTTAAAGAAACATTCCTTTTCTTCCAAGATCACGTCATGGTGGCGTTGTTCAGGTATAAGTCTTAAACCCAAACACCAAAGACTGTGTACGTGCAATGTGTTCATTTTTGGTGCTGGGTCCGGTTCAGGGGCCGCACTACAGCGGAGTGAACTGCCATAGCGAAAGGGTTAAAATAATTCACAATGTAATGCACATTATTTTCATATCAGATAAATGATATTGAATATATAAAATATGAATTGTCTAGTTTTCCTGATTTGACTTGGAAAATTTTTTAGATGAACTTGTTAATGTAAGGATTTTTTATGAACAATTTATAATTTTTAGGGCTTGTAAATCATTATGGAGAAAATCATCCTGATGCAAAAAATTGTAAAAGTAAGTGTCTGTATATATTTAACCCCACTGTTTGTATATATTATGTCAGCTGAAAATATAAAGCCGAAGTGAAAAACATCTGTTTAATTGTTTGCTACTTTAAAAACATTTTCAATGTTTTTGTTGCTAAATATGTTTAGAAGTTTTCATAACACTAGGTTTATGGGACTCTTCAATTTGATAAATTTCATTCTTAATAAACAAAATTACTTAAACTTTATTGTTAATTTCTTTCAATTTATGCTGACTTTTTATTGGTGGAATTATATGAATATATACCAAAATCTATTTCCCTTCAGCTCTGTAATTTCAAAATTCTGTATGATGTATACCTATTTCTCTGGATGTGGGTCAAATTGATGGGTAAGCTAATCTCATAGTTATTTTTAATAAACTGGCTTTATTCAAGAAATTATTTTGCCGGTAACAAATATATAAGTAATCAGAAACGAGATACTAAATAAAAATTGTAATTCAATGGAGATGTCTTTTATTGATGTCAAACCCAATATCATCACGCTGCAGTTCACTGGAACAAGGGAAACAAATAGATGTTGCAGTAAGTGCAAGAAGAACGCTTGCTGAAACTGCATATACATAATGGGATGTGTCTACAAAAAAATGTGTGGAATAAATGTAGGTATAGTAAAAGTTTGTGTAAGTTAATTAAAACTGTTGACAGTGGCAGATTTTGACAAAATGAGGCTCCAGGCGCAAAATTATTTTGAGGGCCCCACCCAAGAAAACTTTATTGATGATAAAAATGTAATGTAAAATAACTTATTTATGCTTTTAATTTTTGGTCTTCATTATCCAATTTGAATTATATATATAGTTTAATATTTTTAATAATATAATTAATATTTAATAATTTATATATGATATTTTTCTATTATTTTTTGCTTCTTTGATATATATATATATATTGTCACTTTAAATGCGGAATTGTTTTTAGGATAATGTTCAAGTCCTAACAATAATTATAACTATTGAATTAGTATGTTATAAGTTATATACTTTCTCATTTCTAACCTTGAAAGATTTCGGGGATTTGTTCCCTTATTTTTTCGTTTTTCCAACAATTGGCTTTCGCAGAGGGTTGGTGCCACAAAATCAAGATGTAATGCAACATACCAGTTCCCAAGGCTGATAGGCATTTGATTGTTGGAATTGCAATTCCAGGTTGTCTTTTCATAGTGTAATAGTCTTTTATCAAACTATCTTTTGTATTTCATTTGTTTGTTTATTGATAAGGTAATTTGATTTTAATTTTAATTTTTAGATTAATATTTGTATGTATTGAAAATACAACACATTTTGATTAATTGAAATATTTACTAAATAAATATATATATATGATTTTAAATAGATAAAGAAATCTTTTTTATTCAAAACTGATTATTTTGTTTGAAATTTAAATTAATTTAGTGACAGTGATATCTTTCGGTCTTTGATTCTATCTAGATGGGTAGGACCAAATTTTATATTAAACAGGAACCAAGTTTCAAAATTGTTTTTAATAAATATAGTTTTTGTTTTCTTCACTTAAATTTAATAAAGGTAATTTATTGATTTAAAAATGGTAAATGAGCTCATAAATCATCAATTTATATTTATGAACTATAATGATTTTTGCCATAAACTGAGAACCATTGTATATCCATCTAAGTTTGGAGCTGGAATAAGCAGTGTCTACTCTTTAGTACCAAAAGATAGAATGGTATATTCTAATAACCATATAGGCAAAAAAAAGAGGGAAACTAATAATTAATCTCCCAAAAATTTTAAAAACAGTATTTTAAGGTAAATTAAGATAATTATTCAAAAAAATATTATATAGTTTAAGCTCTACAAAGTAAATCATTAACATTGTTTTTAATGTTCCTTTCTTTTAAAATATTCTGTTCTTTAAAAAAAAAAAAATGAGAATGCGAATTCTAAAACAATGCAATATGTTTCATATATAATATGACTAATCAAAGTGTACCATGAAAAATATGCTTACTAATTCAGTTTATTCACACGTTTTCTGATGTAAAAAATAAAATTAAATAAACATTCTTCATTGGTAATAAAACAAATTAACGTGTTAAAGGGTAACAAAAAATGAAATTAAACTTTAGAAGGAGATACAAAAATAAATATTATATTAGATATATTAGTAGAAGCAATGAAATGCTACTTTTGAAATTTGGCTTAAAATTTTATGAACTCTGAAACAGGTGTGGAAAGACATAATATTACTAAAAAGTCACTTTTCTTGCTTTTAATTTTGAGAATTTGTCTATCATTTTTTCATAATCCAATTCCAAAGCAGAAAAGCATTCCTGTTGTCTTTTATTTTGAATCCACTCAGGTTGAGCGCCTTGAGAAAGTTCATCTGGTGGATTCTTTAATCCTGTACTTTGTTCAATATTTATTTCTTAATAATTTTTATTTTGTTTTTGATGATTTTATTATATTTATCATAAAAATTAATATAATATAAATTAAGGTATTTATTATAATAATGGATCGTAAAATACCGGTTGTAATAGCGAGCAAACATAACTTAGCGTAAGACAAATTTTATATATTTAAAAATACAAGTGCTTTAACTTTTTTTATAATTTAAAAATCAACTTTATTTTGAACTTAATTTACAAAATCATTTACTTCCTCAAGATTTAAATGTACAGTCGAACATTGCAATTCCGGACTTGGGATAATTCCGGATATTAGATTGTTTCAATATTAAGAAGTGAATTTAACATCTTAAAACACAGCATTCAATTTAAATTTTTAAAAAAACTTATTTATTACTTGTTTTCTTTGATTTATAAACAAAATTAATAAGAAATAATATTAATTATAACATTTTTACAAAACATTTAATTTAAAGTGAGTTACTTTATTAGTTTCGGTTTTTGATTAAGTAACTTCTCTTTTATTTTATGTATCGGCAGTATGTCCAACTTCGAAATAAAGTCCCTTTGCTCAAGTCCTTTTATTGCGTTGTTCAACACTTCCACTAAACTGTCAATTGATATTTTATCTTCTACTTGTGTTTCTTCTTCGCTCTCCTCGCTATCAGATACTGAAGTTTGGGAGTTCATCAACACCATACTGCATATTTCGGCATCAGTGATGTGACACTCTATCGGGGCTTTAATGTTGCAATGCAGTACTTCAAAGGCGTCATCTTCGCCAATTTCTTGTTCTATTGACTTGATGTACTCAAGTAGTTCAAAAATTTCAGCTTTTCTTTTGAGATCCTAAAATTAGGATTACAATACCCCCCCCTCCCCCCGCAATACCTTCGTCACACATCGTTGTACATGTGGTTAAATCCCTTCCCAGATGGTTACGACCGGTTTCTGCTGACTCTAGGCGCCGATTTGGTATATAAAGGTTAGAATATATATATATATGTATATATTTGGGGGGGGGGAGTTACAGAATGAAAAAGGTCCGGATTTGCGACGTTTGACTGTATTTAGAAATAATACTATGCTTGAAATGATTGGAAATAAATTAAAGAGATACCCAATGAAATGCAGTAAAATATATTCTGAATCAATAGCCATAGCACACAACAAAAGCATACAAATCTTGTGTAGAAATTGTGTAATTAAATCAATTTCAATAATTTTATGTTAAAGAGATTCGAATTGACATAAGCAGTATAGAAGATTTGAGATGCAATGGATTATAAAATATTTAATTTCTTAAAGTTTCTTTCTTACTAAAAAAAATTTGAAAATTCTTACTTTTCTCTTCAAAAATCTTTTATCTTTAAATATATATATATATAATCAATCTTTTGTCTTGAACGAAATTTTAGGTTTAATTTTTAACAAAGGGTTTAGACTACAGTGTTCATTTTTACTGTTGATAAGAAAAAGAATTAAGAAAAACTTTAAAAAAAGGCTATCTTCCCTAATTATGAATTAAAATCATCACTTTATAACTGCAACGTCGTGTAATGCTGATGACATATCGTGGCAATCCCGAAATGAGTTTTAGTGGTAATAAAACATACACTGAATAAAAATTCTTTAGTGTTTAAATAAATGGCAGCATTCGCATTGCAATTTAATGCATTTTTACATTTTGATTGCTGCGAATCAGATAAATATTTTAATGTAATGACAAAATTATTTTACTATTCTCATTACTGTAGTTACTTTTCAACCAACGCGGCATACGAGTGATTAACATCTACAAAAGTATCTGGAATTGCATACAAATTATATTTTTATTCTTTCAGTTTTTAAGTTATAAATAGATATGTATGTACTCGCCTGCTTTTGTGTTGATATTGCTTTCATATTTGGTAGTTGAACATGGATGATTTGACACTTCCGTCTCAAGACACTATAAGGTCTCTCTGAGAAAGAAAAAAGAATATTTTCTTTCTTTTTACAAGATGCGTTGTGCACGTCTTATTTTCTTCTCACGAAAAACAGAGAAGCACCACTTTTATCTCCAATTATTTTCCACGAAAGAAAGACCAATAAGGCTGAGGCCCCTTTACTCTTCTTAAACGTGACTATATAACCCCCTCCCCCAAACACTTAAAGAAAAGCGTGAGTGTCGCCTTTTCAATGATGGCAAAATTTCTTTCCCCCTTCCTCTCTAGTAACAGTTCCAGCCAAGAAAACTGTTTCTTTTAAAGATAGGCCCATACAGTAAAATGAAACTACAAAAAAAGCACATTTTATAGTCATATCTCACAAGAACTGCACCCTTTTTACACAAAGGGATACAATCCCTTCAGTCTTTCCGGTGGCTTCCGATACCAATAAAAAAAATCTAAGTGAGTATTGCGGCTGGACTTTTCACAGAAGAGGTGTCTTGTTCCAATAGTTGGAGGATTGCTCGAGGGTATCTAGATCAGTTTCAATATTTTGGAGAAACATTAGTAAATGCGGGTGGTCGAATTTCGATGGCAATAAATCCCCAAAGACGGATGTAGAATGTTGTGCAGGGCTATCTTATTTATTTGCTTCAGAAAAGCTTACTATATAGAGAAAGAGTTCTTCCTTCTCTCTCACACACACATACTTCCTGGGGGGCCCAAATTGCCTTATGTTTAACAGTGCCCACTGCCATCGGACAGTCTTGCAATCGGGCTTATTTCCTCCCAATGCTTCGTTCCACGTTTTCATTCACTCCTTTAATTTTTTAAAGAAAAGAGGGAGAAACATTTCTGTGAATTGAATTAAAGCTGCAATATCGTAAATTCACCACCGGCTTAGCACTGCGGTGTATGTTGCATAGATTTTGAGGTCCCCTAGAGTCTCGAAGCACGAGGCGGTCGCTTCTAATGCCTGTGCGGAAAATCACCACTGACTGTTGATATTGTTGTACGTAAAGCCTCTTATTACTGTAATTGTTTTCAAATTAAATCTTTTTTTAAAGATAATGTGTAATTTCCTTTATCTATCAATTTGACAGGTCTTTGTAGAAATAGGTATAAGAGAAACATACTATTAAATCTATTATATGCTGTTAATATGGCTTTTGTGGAGGAACAAAGCAGACCTTTCTTATTTTGCTTTATGCATGTTTTGGCTTTTGATAAAGTATTAATATGGGGACAATAGCTCTAGAATTTTTTTTGCCTATATAATAGAGAAATGTTTCCAAACCATCTAAACATTTTTTAATGAATTACACAGAAGTAAATTTAATAAAAAGTATAATTTTTTATAGATTATTTATCTTCAAAACAATATAATTAACTTTTTAAGAAATACACTTTAAAGTAGTGAAATCATAAAGCATAATAGCATATTAAATTTAAAAATAAATAATAGCATTAAAATAGCATATTAAAATCATTTCAATTAAAGAAACTGGTTTTCCAAGCTGGACCAACAATTTCTTTAAGCACAATTTAGGCAAAAGTATTTTTTGACTCTCAAATTTACGCCATCATACAATATGCGAGCCCAGTATGACGTTTTATGCACTGTATTAATTCTTCTTCCTTTATTTCCTCACACAGGAGACAAAACCATTTAGTTTTTGTTCTTGAATCTACATTTGATGCCTTTAATGCCCTTTTACTGTCTTTTCTTGCTTTGGCTTTTTCCATATCCAATCTGTTAGACTACTAGTGATTATAACTGCTTTTTTTACAATTCCTCTAGTTCAAGATAATAGTCCCATTCATTAAAATAGTCCAATTTTGGCAATTGTTTCTGATTCGATCTGAGCAACTTTCGGAAACAACAAAAGAATTCACCTAACCTTATCTTTAAATTATTTTAATAAAATTATTATGGTAAATTGCAGCCGAACAAGTTTCCTTTTTGAGAATATAGTAACATATTTTGCTGTTTACTTTAGATCAGCATGATGACTATTAGCCTTTTGTTAAAATATTTAATTAATGATATAAACACTTGTTCTTTAAATAAATATTATCTGCAACCACATAGAGCTTTCTCTAAAAAATGATTCCATAAGCTACATTTACATTGTTGCAACATAATTTGCCTATTTTACAGCACAGACATTTAATAAAACAGAGGTTATGATACTGGCCCAGTCTAGGCGATGGTCCAAATTTGGCAACACTTCCCCATCAAAATAAAATTTTTGCATTTCTATCTTCTTGGTGTCTTTTCATTATTATTTTTAGAAAAAATGCTGTATTAAAAATAGATTGAATTTTGACTTCACTTGCAAATTTCAGTATCAAGCCAAGAATCATAAATTTTATTCTTAATGAAATTTCAATCAAGTAATCAAACTGATTGTATAAAATTATTTAAATGTTTGTTTAAGTAATAAGCAAGTGTTTAAAATGAATAATGAATGTTTTAAAAGAGTTTTATTTTTATCAGATTTTTTAACACCATTTGCAGATAATACTTATTTTTTTTTCTTTCATTCCTGTTTGCATTTATTTCTTTTCATTGTCCACTAAGAAAAAATAATAACTTCATTAAAAACATGCAAGTTATAATTCCGAAAGCTAATGTAAGTAATAGAATCATTTTTCAGTGAATACTTAGTTAAGCATATTTATGATTCAGTTAATCTTATCAAATTTTCTTGGTCATAAATCTCCTTGTAAGCTTACTATACAATATTTGTAAGTGTACATATGCTTAATTGTTATGCAATAGCATAATGATTTATGCTGATGTGATTTTTTGGATAGTCATGAGCAATATATAATTTATTGTTTCTTCTTATTTTTCAGCTGTATTGTACAAACTGAAACAAGTTACGAGTATGCTTTTAAAAAATTTGCATTATTCTGTAAGTTATTTAATCACTGTTTTCTAAATTTCTATGTATAACTGTTATTATCCTAATTTTTGTTCTCCGTATTAGCTTTAAAGTAATGTCAACTTCCTTTTTTGCACTGTTCCATTAAATCTTGTGCTGATCTATCAACTTTTAAATCTGATTTCATGCAAGGAAGTCATTAATAAAAACAAATAAAGTCAATATAATGTGCTTTTTAATTATTTAAACATTAGAGAAGATTTTTAAACAAAGAAAATGTATCGTAGTTCGTTATGAATTGTAATTGTATTAAAAGTGAAAGGAAACTGTTAAAAAGGAAATCTAACCAGTTTAACAGTGCATGATGTTCTGAAATTTCTTCAAAAACAGAATGCAGTTACAGTCAAACCGTGTTATAATGAACCCTCAACGGACTGATCCAGAAGTTCGCTATAACCGAGGGTTCTCTGTATCTGATTTTTCAAATACTAGCTACACAAAATTTTCTATAATCCTTAAACACATTTTTGTGCTAAACAAATTAATTGCACTGAATTACAATTACTTTTGGGCTATATTAAACTAAAATAAATATTTGTTTTTAAAAATTAAAGACCGAAATTAATTGTACTTACATTTTGCAAGTTCTTGGTACTGTTCTGATTTTTCTCGTATACTGAGATTACCATGCTACAATTTTTCCAAATGGTCCCAACTGTAAATTTAGAAAGAGAAAATTCTTTGCCAGATTGACTCTCACCATTTTCTATTGTGTTAATAATTTTCACCTTATCCTGGATGGAAAAAAGCTTTCCGTTTACTGACACTATCCTTTTTAAATCTATGCGATGTCAGCAACTCAAATGATGTTCATAAAATGGAACTAAAGAAAGTAAAATAATGTGTTGTGACTTGTGTACCTCATCTCTTACAGGGTATGTAGTGTCATGAAAAATAATGCTTAATCATGCTTAAATTTGAAAACCATTTTTAAACACCTTAAAAGAGTTTAATTTTGAAAAAAGTTCCTTAAAAATTGTTTAATTTTCTCGAGAAGTGCAGAGAAACATTCTTCTTTTGTTTTGTTTCCCCAGACGTTGAATATGATAAATCGAAAGCATTGTTTACTGGATGTATCAAGAAAGAAAATCGACGAAAGGGAAGAATTCAGAGAAGGATTCCAGGGTGAGATAGATCCATGGGTGTCAACACATGTTAAGACGCTTATAGTCCAGTGAACGAAGGCCCAAAATGGAGGTGAAAAAACATTAAACCGTATAATTTTGAAAACTAGTACACATGTTCATGAGGGGTGGGGAGCTTGCTCTGCCATCTAGTATTTCAACCCCTCTTTTTTAGTCTTTTTTGAATATCTCAAAACAATTCAATTTTTATTTACATGTAATACAGCAAATTAATGATCTTAAAATTCCCTACAAATACATGTTTTTATTTTTCTTCTAGTTTTAATAGTTTCTGAAATATTTAAGAAAAATTCAAATTTTTAAAAAAATTTTCTGAATTTTTCTGGGGATGAAATCCAAGATGGTAGCAAACTTTGAAGCCCATTATCTTGGAAACTAGTAAAGCTAGAACAAAAATAAAAGCATGTATTTGTAGGGAATGTTATGCTCTTTAATTTGTTTAATCAATTGCAATTTAAAAACTGAATAGTTTTTGAGATATTCAAGAAAAACTAAAAGAGGGGGATGAAATCCAAGATGGCGGTGCGAGCTCCCCCCCCAGGACTGGCGACTTTTAGTATGTTTATCAGGAGCCCTTCATGAACATGTGTACCAATTTTCAAAACTATATGATTTAATGTTTTTTTTCAAACCCTTTGTTGACTGGACTATTAATGACCTTTTTCTCTGCTCCCTCTTTCTTCAACAATTGGCACCGCCGTCTATTGAAATACTGGAATGGTTATCTCAAAGAGTCAAATTAACTGATAATCCAAATTAACTGGTAATTTATTAATTTTAAGAAATGTTGCTAAAGATGACAGATTTTTATAGTTAATGTTATCAAAGTTGACCTAATTTTTGATAATGACAATTTGCATTATTATTTTTATTTTTTTGTCAAACCATAAAGACATCCTTTATTTTACAATAGAAGATGTTGTGCAAATACAGAAATAAATATTAAAATTTAAAAAATGCATATTTAAAGGTAAAGTATATATTTTTAAATTTTTCAATAAAAACTATGTATAATTATAAAACAGAAAGCATCGTATTCTTAGGAAATATGTGGGTCTACGTATGCAAGCATGTACATAAGGTGCTTAATTTTTTTTGTGCTAAGGTGCTTAAAAAGTGCTTAATTCTTGCAGCAATTTCTCACTATGCACCCTGTCTTAGCAGTTTCGTCAGACACTAGGGAAACAGATGTGCATTCCCTCTTGAATACAAAGGAAGGTGGTTGAGTGATAACTATTCCTTTGTTGACCTGTTGATTGTCACAATGGGTAATTATTTGAAAATGATCATCACATGGTGGTCACTTTTAATACAGTTTTCCTACGATACCTGGTGGCAGGTGAACTAATGAAGTGTGTCTGAGCTGATGAATAAAAAATCCCTCACAGAATGAGAGGAGTAAATGATTCTGAGAGACAAAGTTGCCAGAAAAGAGAAGTGGAAATTTGGTTCACTATTATCCGAATTCCTTGCTTTTGAAGTTTGTTACAGACATTTGTCAATATATTAATTACATTGGAGTTCGGTTGGGACCATTTGAAAAGTTCATTAAAACCGAATATTCTTTATATCCCAGGCTCATTATATCTGGTTTCAGTATTCTGTTTGACTGTGTTTGTTTCATTTGAATAAATTATGTTGGTTGTCATTTAGCTGGATAACTCTAGGTACTGAAATCTAGAAAGAATTTGCATGAATACTGACAATTATCAAAAGAGTATTTCAGTTGAAACCTTGTTAGTCCAGTTAACAAAGAAAAAATAGAAAAAAAAAATAGTGTAGTTTTGAAATTTGGTACAGTTGTTGGGGGCATTGTCCTAAACAACATACTAAAAGTCGCCGCCTGGAGGGGTGCTCGGGGGAGGGGGATTTCTCAGTTTTTCTTAAATATATTGAAAATTATAGATTCTAGTGAAAAACACTTCATTACAAAATTAAACTACATTAAATTTCTTACAAAAACAGTCATAATTTTTTTTGTAGAACCAATAGTTTAGAAGATATATGGGGATGAAAATGTGAATATTTCTAAAATTCCTTATTGTAATGGTAAAATCAATTAAAAGTGCTGAAGCAACAACCTTCAGAAAAATCTCATTCCTATGTAAATAATTATACAAGGGCAGTATTGTATGTGTTGAGCAACAACCTTCAGAAAAATCTCATACCTATGTAAATAATTATACAAGGGCAGTATTGTATGTGTTGAGCATAGTGTGTGTGTGTGGGGGGCAACAAACCTATTTAATGAACAATCATGCTCCCTTCGTTCCTTCACATCTGTTCCCCTCTGTAAGATCTCATTCATACTTTTGTCCCCTTCGTGTTTATAGCTTTTGGTTCTCTTAGCGCTCCAAATGAGTATATTTAGACAGCATAATCTAAATCTACAAATCTATGAAACAGATAGAAGGGTAAATCTTCAATAGTACCCTTGTATAAGCCGGTTTTGACATAAATGCTCTCAACATTTCACATTCACAACAGCTAGATTTTTCAACATCTAGTCAACATATATGCATGAATACTAAGGTCCGGTACACAAATGTGATTATGTTTAATTTTTGCTCCTAATTCAGTTAACAAAATTTTAACTAGTCATACTTATAGCAGAGCCATTAGAGAGCATTTACTAGTACAGGACATCCTATTTAAAACCCCCTGTACCCCCATCAAACCCCTCACTGACTTTTAGTATGGTGTTTAGGGCACTATCCCCAACAACTGTGCCAAATTTCAAAGCTATATCATTTTTTAAAAAATGTTTCCTTTGTTGGCTGGACTACGAGTAGAAAGAATCTTGTGGAGGGGAGCAGATGTGAGGGGAGGAAGGGAGCAAGACTGTACATCAAATAGGTTTGTCGCCCCTCCCACCACCACCACTACTACGTTCAATACATATAATATTACCTTTTTATAATTATTATATAGGCATACGGTTTTTCTGAAGGTTGTTGTTTCAGCACTTTTAATTGATTTTACCATTACAATAAGGAATTTTATAAATATTCACTTTTTCATCCCCCTTTAATGTCTAAACTAGTGATGCTGCAAAAAAAAGGTAGACTATTTTTGTAGGAAATTTATTGTTGTTTAATTTTGTAATCAAGTGTTTTTCACTAGAATCCATAATTTTTGAGATATTTAAGAAAAAACTGAGAAATTCCCCCTTTGAACCCCTCGTGCACCCCCACCGGTGGAGATTTTTAGTATGTTGTTTAGGACACTACCCCCAATAACTGTGCCAAATTTCAGAACTATACAATTTTTTTTCTGATCAGCCATTTTTGGCCTTCGTTCACTGGACTATGTATTTACTAAGTTATTATAAAGCGAATGATGTTCTTGAAAATATGTGTGTACAAACCTTTTTTTTTTTTCTAGTTTACTAGAATTCCTTTCATGTTATGCTTAAGTATTTCCATGAGTATTCAGCATAGTAGAGTATAAATGCACTTTTAGTTTTGTTTGTAATATTATATCTCTTTTTAGGCGAATTTCGTTAAACTTATGGAACTACAAAGAGACTTGTATGGAATAGATAATCTGACAAGTAACAGAAGGGTATGATAATTATTTTTGAAAAATCATAAAGCAACATAGTTTTTGGAAATTTTATCCATTTCTTGTAGTTTTTTTGGTTATTAAGTTTTTTGTTTCAATTCCTAAAAAATAAAAATTTTGTTTTTCTTGATCTTTATGATTCTATAAATCAGGCATGTCAAACTCAAAGGCTAATTGGGAGAGCAGGTAAAAGGTTATTTAAAGCTTAAGTGGATCGAAAAAATTTTATATGAAAAGTAGATTTATTTAAAAAAAGCACACAGAAAAAGGTACTTATATCGGTGATACTTGTTCTTTTTTCCTGACACATGTCATCTCTTTTGTGCAACTAAGTTTCCTATCTCAGGGAAAATCTTGTTTTTTAATGTTTGCTCCCATACCTAAAAATAATTATTTGTACTGCTAAGTAATTATTCAATTAGTAATTATTATTCGTAAAATTTGTCATGATTTTACTTTTAATTTTAACTTTAATTTATTACTTTCAGTAGATTAAAAGAGATCTTACAGTGGATACAACTTTACATCAAGTGTTAAATAATTTTTCACTGAATTTCTTTCCATTGATTGAATCCATCAAACACAAATGCAATCACCGAAAATCTACTAGCTAAAATATCAACATTAAGGAATACAGTGCGTTGTGTGTGCAATAACCCCAGGAATTTAATTTAACCAAACACTCAGGTTACATTTTGGATGTGATACATGTGTAAAAATAACAACACAGCAAGTAATTTTAAATAAAATAACATTTATTAAGCAAAGTTGATTAAATTTTATTACATGTTTCATAATTTGGCATTGCACGAATTAAACTCTCCATTAAGTTGGTTACATTGAAAAAGATGAAAATTCTTAGGATGCCCAACCAATAAGAGAGGAATTTCTTTAACATAAAAAAAACATTCACACAACATGAAGCATGAGTCACGGAAATTAAATCTTTCCAATTTCCTCCCTGTCATCATCCTATTTTTAATTCATTTCAACCAAACCTCCAATGCTTGTGTTTCAAAAGTTACAATGAATTTTCGCTTATTTCTACTTCATGTTAACTATCACATATAATCCCTTTTCTTTTGTTTTATTTTTTACTTGAACTATGATTACTTTTGACAATTTGTCAAGAGAAAATTGAATTAAGTTGCCCACCAAATAATGATTCTTAATTTTTTACATTTAACCCCCGCGACTCAGACCCCATAGAACACAAAAATGTTGTGATTTTACTTTACTCTCTAGTCAATTACTTTTAACTATCAGATCAGTGAAGTTACCAAATTATTCAATTTACACATAATTCATCTTGATTTCATTTTTAGCAATCATTCTAAATTCCAAAATTTGATTATGCACATGCAGGACAATTGAAAACTACTCAATAATTGTAAAACACAATATCTAAAGTTACTAGATTCACATTAGCTAAAATTGCTTTTAGATAAAAGGTAGAATTTTTACTCAATCATCAATTAAAATTTCTCACAAGCTAGCTTTCAAGTTTAAAGGAAATTCAAAGCAAAGGCCGCAATAAACCTAGGTTCTTAAATTTAACCAGATCCTTCAGTAACATAGGTGATGTGAATCCTGTGTGAAAATGAATACACAACTACAACTCTTAATATAAAACACATATTTATTAATCTAGCACTAAATTTTTTAGATACACCCTAGACTGCAGAAATGGGAAAAGTTAAAATGCGAATATTTCAGAAATAAAAAGAATTGCAGTCATGGTATTGCACAGTATCAAATTCAGCCAGTCAAAATATTGCACAGTATCAAGTTCTGCTAGTAAAACTTTAAAAAAATCTATGTATTGCATAATTTCAAGTTAAGTAAATAAAAATTAAGGAATGATGGTATTGCACAGGATCAAATTCAGCTGAAGAAACCTTGTGAATCAAAGTATTGCACCATCTCAATTTAAGCAACAAAAAGGTTAAGGAATGACTAATTTGCACAACATCCAATTAGGTAAATAATCTTTCATGAATCTCTGTATCTCGTACTACTGAACACATGAACAAAATTTAAAGCAAAGATATAAAAATGAATGTAAATTTTCGGAGGGTGCCCAACCGATTAGAAACAGCACTGAAATTTCAAAATAACATATACACACTGATACATTCGCTGGATGGGACCTGAGCCACGGAATTTTTATCTTTAATCCACCCCCTATTACAATTCATATCTCCCCTGATTAGAACTAGACTTAAGCAACTTGCATTTCAAAAAAAGAAAAATTACTTCACACGTCCAATGATTTGAGCTAGACCCGTCTGCGGGACTACCTCATTCCATTCAGATTAATGTCCAATTACTTTCAAATATTAGATCTAGGCCCAGCAAATAGAACAAATATAACAGTTATGAAGAAAATTCAGATTTTAATCTCACTAGATAAAAGATATTTTTCCTAAGAAATTAAAGTGTGTTAATCTTGTGGACATCCTACCGGATGCCAAACAACAAGTCATCCCCCCCACGCTTAGGCTTAAGAAAGCGAACACTCATACCCAAAGTCACCGTTATTTTAACTTGTTATAAATCTAGTTAGCAGCTTTGAAGCACGAAAATTTCCAAAGAATTGCTCACTAAGTCTATTCACAAAAAGGCCTGAATATATTTTAAAGAACTCCATAATTAGCGATTCTGCCTATTCGATTTTTCGTCAATTGATTGGACAAGTATTTAAGAATTTGCGGAAGGCAAATTTAAGGAATTGCGTAATCTATCCATTTGATTTTTTGTTAATTCAATTTTTTTTTTTGTTGATCAGAAAATAAATATGAAGCGATTTTTTTGAATAAAATAAAATATAGGAGGAACGTAAATTCTCATAAACTCATTCATCTTAGCATTAAGATTTTTAAATATTCGCCCGAAGGATTAAATTAAATATTCGCCTGAAGGAATTATGTAAAGGTATATAAGCGTTCGTTTTATTTTTATTTTAATTCAACGATAATTAATCATTCAACAGCTGCGCGATTAATCACAAGGAATGAATATTCACTCTCAACCTCTCTCATCAAACACTGAAAAATAAAAACACATAGTCCCAAGGAAAAGAGCACCCAGAATAAACACATTTAAAGTATACTAGAAGGGGTAACTCATCAGACCGTTAATTTAAACTCAAAATCAAGTTTTAAGGCCCACGAGGAAGGAAGAAAACTTCCAAGATCACTTCAATAAATACATGAAAAATAAGATTTTAAATTATAAAATTAAGTTATAAAATTCAATACACACATGAATAAGGAATATAAACTCGTTTGACTCTTATAGGATTGATTGATTGATTGAAATGTGAAGAGATGGGATTTTTAGCAACAAAGGCCGTTATCCCCTAATGCCAAATCGATGCACTCAATAAATGTCCAAAACGATGCACTCGATAAATGTCCAAAACGATGCACTCGATAAATGTCCAAAACGATGCTCTCAAAAAATGTCAAAAGACTTCAGGGATTGGAGAAGAATCCGAAGATGCCGCTTATTCGAAACAGTGTTTTGAAAAAAGGTTTTTAAAGACGAACACAATTGAAGATCAAAATTAAGTTTTGCACAGAGAAGTGACCTATGATTTGAATATTTGGAACAGAACAAAATAATGTGTTCAATGTTATTGTCACAATTGCAAATTTGACAACGAGGGTTACTGTGCAGACCAAATCTATGCAATAATGCCGGAGTAATAATCATCAGAGTTAAAAGTCGTACAATAATGATGTCCTCTCTTCTATTTTTGAGCCAAGGAGAAAGAGTTAACATAGTGGGAATATCGCCGATAGATTCTTGATATTTACTGTTTTGAAAGGAATGGTTCGTTTTTTGAAGAGAAACTGTCTGAAAATGAGAAATTATATCTTCAGAAGCAATCCACTCTATTAATGGGTGGGACTCCGTGACCGCTTTTGCGAGTAGATCCGCCTTTTCATTCCAGTGGATTAGTTAATGCCCTGGAGTCCACACCAAACATATTTTTTGATTAAGATTTTTCCTAACAAGAATTTTACAAGCTAATCTGTGAATGACCTTTGGAGATTTGATCGTAAGGCATTTTAAAGCTTGAAGAACTGAATAGCTGTCTGTCAGCAATAATAAGTTTTTATCTGTGACTGAAAGTTCATCAAGGGCTTGACAAATTGCCAAGGCTTCCGCCGTAAAGATGGAATTGATGGGGTGGATTCTATAAACAAAAGATTGCAGGTTAGATATACCCGCGATAGAAGTGAAAGAATGTGATTTGGATGCATCCGTAGCAATGATATGATAGTCATAAAATTTTTCCGATACAGCTTCTTCAAAGAGGTCCTTGATCAGGAAAACAGGATGAGCTTTGTTTTGGAAACTAAAATCTGAAAGATGAATTTCACAAAAATTATTTCGAGAAAAAAGGGTATCAGGAAAGGTAATAATATGGTTTGTAGAAGTGTCCAGATCTGCAAACAAATTAGTAATCAATACTTCATCTTTTTTAATTAATTTGATGCTTGGTTTACAATTTTGATCATAAATGGGAGATTGAGTTCCGTTGGCAAGTTGCCTGATAAAGAATTGCGCCGCTAACCTCTTAATTTTTTCCGACAGCACTTCCTGACCCACTATTTTCATTAGCACAATATTTGGAGTCCATTTAGGCAGCCCGAGAGCTACTCTGAGAGCCATAGTTTGTATTGAATTGCATGCTTTAAATTGAGTGTCAGAAAATTTATTTGTAAGTGAGCAACTGTAATAAAAGAGACTACAAATACTATTGTTTGCTATGTTTATAAGATCCTTTGTTCTGGGGCCATAATGTTTGTAAGCAATAGATTTTAAAGCGTTAATTTTCTTGAGGGCTTTAGATCGAATATTTTTTAATATAACTCCATTTTGATTGGTTTTGGAAAAATTGATACCTAAATATTTGATAGTTTGTTTCCAAGGGAGAGGAAAGCCTGCATATGTGATTCGGGGAAAAAACTGCAATTTCTTTTTTGATAGGTCAGGACTTACTAGGTGAACTTCAGGACTAATATCAAGTTTCCAGTAATTGCACTATTTATAAACATTTTCCATCGTATTCTGCAGTTTCTTTGAAATATAATCTAAAGACGTATGAGCACAAAAGATAAATATGTCATCAGCAAAAATTGAATATTCCACACCTACATCAAGCGTTTCAAAAAAACCCGAGAGAAAACATACAAAAAGAATTGGTGAAACCACACTGCCTTGTGGCAAACCTTTCTGAACAGTTTTAGTTTTAGAAAGAGAATTTCTCCAACGAACTTGAAGAGTTCGATCTTGCAGAAAGCTATGCAGGACCTTAATAATGTTTCCGTAAATACCAAGCCGGAGACACTTTAAAATAAGGCCATCTATATAGACAGAATCGTATGCACTTTTAATGTCCAGACTAATTCCAAGAAAGTATTTCTTATGACTATGGGCTTCAGTAATGGCTGTGTGAATTTTGTAAACTGCAAGTTGATTGTCTCTGAGGGGGAGGAAGCCATTCACGGAAGGAGGGACTTTTTTCCCCATCAATAAATGATGCGTTATTCGCTGAATCAAGATTCTTTCAAAAATTTTTGAAAAAACAGAGGTGAGTGCAATTGGTATGTACGAATTAATTTTTGATTTGTCTTTATTCGGTTTTGGAACTGGAACGATAATCGAATGCTTCCATTCCTCTGGGATACAAGAGGTAGAAAAAACTTCCTGAAAGAAGGATGTAATGTTAGTTAAATCAGTAATACTTAGTTTTTTAAACCAATTCGCTGTAATGCCATCCGCACCTGGAGTTGAATTTCGTGTTTTTTGAATAGCTTGTCTGACTTCCTGAAGGTGGATAGGAGTATTAAGGTAATAATTACAATCTCCACAATAGTCCAAAGGAATTGGCTCATGCTTCAGGCTATTGTCGGAAAAAAAATCGACAAAAAGATTGCTTTGCTGAATTGAGTTTGAAATATAACGATTGTTATGTAGTATAAGGTTGGAAATGTTTATTTCTGGGTTTGAATGACTGTAAACCTTCTTAAGCATGGAATAAAACATACGTGGATTTCTGGTTATGTTACAGATTTTATCCCAATAATTCCGACTAGCCTTTTTGATATGAAAACGAAGTTTTGCTGCATATTTTTTATGTTTTATCCAGTCTGATTCTGAAATGAAACGAAGGGCTCTTTTGCGAAAAAGGATTTTAAGTTTTTGAAAATTATGACAAGATAAATTCCACCAGGGAGGATAATTAGTAGCCGGCAAGGTGATTATTTTTGTGTTATCCCTGATCACTTCCGAGATTTTGCGTGTCAGTACATGAAGATTGGTTTTTGTGGTTAAAACATTTGCAGTTTGACTCATAGTCCGATTCCAATCAGTTGTTTTGATTATTTTAGAAATGTGTTTCAGTTTCGACCATGTGATAATGACGGGACAATGATCGCTTTCAAAATTTGAATCTGAAACATAACAATCAATACCATGGGAAATGGATGTAGAGCAGATAGAGAGATCGAGCAGCGAAGCTGATCCAGTATGAGTAGCATAGGTAGGATTCGAAGAGTTGAGGAGAACAAAGCTGGAATTTTGCAACCATTCAACAAAATCATTACTTAACGGAGAGGATTTGTCTGATCCCCAAAGAGGGTGATGAAGATTAAAATCGCCAAAAATGAAGACAGGAACTGAAAAGGAATCAAAAAATTGCTTTGCGTTTTCTATATTGAAACCTTGAGGAGCATATAAGTTAATAATAATAAAATTTAAGTCTTTATAAAATACCTGAACTGCAAGAATCTCCTGATTGGTATTATGTGAACAGTTAATTGGAATGATTCTCCCGGATGCGTTTTTTGGAATTCCAGTAAGCAACCCCCCTCCAGGCCGATCTTGCCTGTCCAAATAAAATAAAGTTTTAGATGAACAAAGGAAGTGATCTTCGTGCTTGAAAATGTTTCTTGAAAGATCCAGAATTCAGAACAAGAAAAAGGAGGAACTTTGAGCCAAATTTTTTTATTCTTAAGACCTCTACAGTTCCACTGAACAAGAGTCATTTCAGAAAAAACAACCTGAAACAACAAAAACAAACTCTGATGAAGGGGAATGAAAGAAAAAACTTGAACACACACGAAAAAAAAAAAAAAAAAAACCCGAATATGACCTAAACAAAAGCACCCGACTCCGCATCCAATTGCATTGGGATACCAGATGCTTTGCGAAGATTGTCAACGGCTTTTTTCTTTCGAGATGGAGAGATAGTTACACCACCCAGCTTATTAATAGCAGTTAAGTTTTGCAACAGAGATTCCACTAGTCTTTCAAACATTTCAACAAGCATGGTAGCTTGTTGTTCCATCTTTGCGTTAATTATTTGGGTGATAGACTCGATCTTTTCATTCATTTTAAGAAGCATAGTCTCCATTTTTTCGTTGATTTGTCCTTCAATATTATTGCTAGGTGTATTTGCTTTCACAGCTGCCGCGTAATTGAATTTCGCAGATTGATTATAGATGCGTCTTGCCTCAGCAGTTGTGAGATGATTTCTACCTTTTAATTCCAAAATGTTCTGTTCCTTAATGTACAAAGGGCAACCCCTCGATGTAGCTGAATGTTCTCCTTGACAATTTATGCATTTTTGTGGAGCTTGACAAATTCCCGAATGAATTTCACCACATGAAGGACAAATTGGAGTCTTCTCGCAAACCCTTGAGGGATGCATGAGACTGTAACATTTTACGCACTGACGTGGCCTGTCAATAAAAGACTGAATTTTTTTATTGGTGAACCATATCTTCATATACCCAGGCAAGTGCGTTCCAAGTTTGGTAACCAGAACAGGTGATGTCTCCCGGGAATTGTTTTGTTTTACAAAACGCCTCATTTCCACAATTTCAATTCCGTTATTTCTGGTTAGTTCTTCAGCAATCTCACGCAATGATACTGTAGTGGGAATGTCATATAAGAGAAAACGGGAAGTAATGTTTTCCCATATCACATTTGTAGAAACTTTGATGTTAACAACAGATTCCAAATTGAGTAATTGTGCGGCACACACTGGATCCTGCGTTGTAAGGATAATTTTACCCTGTCGAGTAAATTTCATGTTTTGTATACTGGTGTGACGGTTAATCTTGCCTTTGATAAAGGATTGAAGAGTGAAAGGATTCATTTGCGGAATTTTAGAGTTCGAATCTGCATTTGATATCAAAATATTAATATCTTCATATTCATTTTGTCCTAGACGTAAGACAAGTTCATTAGTGGGTTTACCACTTTGAAAGAATTTTTCGGAAGGAGAGGTCTGCATCGTATTGAAAAGGCTTTGCAGTTTCACAGAAAAGCAATCATTATAAACGTCCGACACAGTAACCTGTGTGTGGCTCAGCTTCGAACAGGAAATACCAAATTGTAGAAAAACGAAAAGGACAAGTCTTACCTGACTTCTATGAACAACGGAAAAAAAAAATATTCGAAAACACGAAAAAAAGAAATGAAGCAATTAACTTCCTTGCTTCAAAAATTTAAACAAATCGCTATATACGCAACGCCCACTCGAGCTCAAAATCAGCACCGACCAACGTGTCCCAATCTAAATATTCTAATAATCGACTCTTATAGGATCACTTCAATAAACACATGATGAAAGAAAGAGGACAATTCATTTGTAAAAAGTCTCTGTAAAATGTCTCTTGGAAGTCCAATTATGACAGATATAAATAAAAATTGACCCGCCCCCCCCCCCCCCCGAAAAAAATAAAAGTGACACACATTACTCATAGTGATTTTGTATAATTAAAAAAATTAGCAAATACAAATTGAGATCACCAGTAGCATCCCCACAAAACAAAAGTGGCATCACTACAAAAATCAAAAGAAAACACCGGCACAGAAATACATTGCTCACTGCTCACATTAATTATAATAAAAACAAAACATCACAATTACAAATGATGAGATTTCTTGATTAACTGAAAAATTTAGTACATTCTTCACTGTTCCTTTACATGTCTTCTTATAAATCCAACCCCCTTAACCCAAAATATTGCAAATTTAGTCTTCTCCTAGCTTTACGCTACCAATGCTCAAAATGATTTAACTGAACAATATTAGAAAATTAAAGTACTTATCTCCACAAGCCTGAAGTCTCCACCGCTCGATCAAAATCCGTTGGCAGAACTCAGGGGGGGTCTTCCTCTACACAGTGGCACCTCTTCAGAACCAATAATCAACAACCACCTTGATTGGTCATCTTCCTCCTCCTTCCCGATATGCATCGCGTGCCGTCCGCGGGAAATGTAAAAGTTGATGTGTAACGTTCTACATGGGCGCCGCTTCCTCGGGATCTTCCAATACCGTACTCCAGGCTACCGATTACGGTAACAAACATCGGTCATGTGCATCACAGGTCAGTTAATGAAAGTTTAGTCAGCTGCAATCACATGCCACAGCACCTGCTGCGTTGTCAAATTTACAGTCCCACAAGAAAATTAGTGGTCAATATTCACTCTAAACAGACGCTGTCAACAAAACTGACATACGTAAACTGCTTTTTGGATTCTTTGCATATTAGTCTGGTTATATCGTTGCTGCTGATCTCTCATAACATGAAATGCAATCAGATTACTCCGTCAAACAATATCATGACAAGGAGCCACACAATCGCGGACCTACTTAGCAACTTTTGCAAAAGCCCCGATCAAGAAGTCAGGCAGGCAAGGGAAGAGAAGAGAGATGACCGTGTGACGCACCCCTTTAAATACGGAGAAGGGACTGACGTCACCCCCGCACAAGGCATCCGACCGTGATTGGTCAAGCGTCCATTTCTGAACTCAAGAAGAAGGCGTGATCTTTAGTTTTGCGTCCTTTTTCAAAATTCGCCATCTTGCAGCCTCCACACCGGAAATGAAAAGAACATCTCAGCTGTGCTATTCGGCCTGAGCAGTGACTTAAATCAAGGCTCGTTTTCAACCCAAAAATGGCAGAAAATATAAAGAAAGAATAAAACCTAAAACCCTATTTAAAGTACGCATTAATTTTCACAAAAGGCGAATTCCAATTTACTCTTAATTAAAACCTCATTTTAAACACATAATTACACATAAAAACCCTATTTAAAACACATATCAATTGTGCTGTAAATTTACAAAGAAAGTAAATGCAATTGAAACTTATTTCACAAAGCATAAAAGAATAAAACATGGAAATCCAAAAAAGGAATAAAGCAAATAAAATAAACTCATTTGACATTTAATCAAGACCACACTTAAAATATAATAAACAATGCCTCTGAGTGGTTGTGGAACAAGCAAAATGATAAAAAAAAAAATAATAATGACATTTCAATAATGGGTAGTGATCTTTCATAATAAAAAAATAAAAAATTGTAATCACAAGTAATTCCCCCACAATCCAAAAGCAGCATCACTACAAATTCATTAATTAAGTAATTATTATTCGTAAAATTCATATACTTCTTAACATGCAGATATGTGAATTTTTTTGTGTTTTCAGAGCAGGCTGGATATTCATAAAATTCATACACCTAACTTGATAGAATTTTGATTTAAAATAGGTATTACACTGGTTCCTCTCTTTCAAAGATTGCAAATACCACAAATCTTGCTTCATGTTCAGTGACAAGGCTTGTCGTCTTCTTAGTGTGCATTTGATCAAATTCATTTTATGTTAGTTTGATTTATTCTTGTTGCATGTTTGAAAGTGTGTTAAATATTCCTGTTTTTTTTTCATTTGTTTTTCTCAACAGTCTAGCTTATATTTTAATGCTTTAACTTGGGCACACATTTTTGTAAAAATTTAATGTGGATAAGTGTTTTTATCAAACATGAAGTATATAAATCTTTCAACCATACTGGATCAAGAAACAAGCCGGTGTCTTGATTTTGTGCTTTTTATAAACTGACAAATTTTCTTTCAAGATTTAGAATTGCTTAAGAGTAAAGTTACCTTAGTTGGTACCTAACTCGGTATTTATGGGTAAACTGCAATTCCTTTCTAATCCGATTAAAAAAAGCTGAGAACTGTCACCTCAAGATCTTACAAAATCGAAAATCTTTTTTTTTTGAGTTTTAATGCATTTTCCATGTTAACTAACTTCATACATAGTACATTTTGATGAATAATGCAATTTATATCATCAATCATATTCTTTACAAACCTCACTCAGTTTTTTTAAAAAGTAATTCCATGAAATGGTTGTTTTTCAAGTCGTTTTAAGAGTTCCATCTGTTGCTATACGAGTCAGCTTGACTGAGGTAGATTTTATTTTTGCAGAAGTTCATTAACAAAGTTAAAAATATCTTGTTCTGTAATTGTGCCATGCATCGGAATTAGTGTCAACAAGGATGAAGAAATACAACTAATTGAGTTATGCTCCCAACATCCATGCTATCATTACAAGCAATGGAAATGGTTTTTTAAATGACTCGCTTAATGAGTGATGAGAAGAGGAAGTCCCGGATTTTGCGCCTGCTACTGTCATGTATACAGAGCTTTTATTTTGCTTTAGTTCTTATTACACATGGTGTCTAGGGACCAACCTTACTCTTAGAAAATATTAGAAGTATCACTTCCACATCGTTTCCTGCTTCAAGATGATCGGAAATGCATGGGAAGGGATTACCAAAAGAACCATCACTTCTTCTTGGAAGCAGCTTTGATCGGAGAGTGTTATCGAGTGTGACATTGAGGAATCTGAGACAGTACCCTGTGGAGCCTAGTCAACAGATTGGAGCTGAATAGCAATGATATCAATGAGCTTGTGGAAGAGCACAACCAAGAGCTGACCACCGAAGAGCTTATGGAGTTGCATGCTGTTTCACAGCAAGAAGTTATGGAGGAGAGTTTTTCAGAGGAGGTGGAGTAACAGCAAATCAACAATCTTCTAGTGCAATAAGAGAAATGTTGAAAGCATGGGAGACTGTTGCATTATACATTGAGAAGTATCACCCTAATGAGGCAGTGGCTATGCACGCTACAAATTTATTTTATGATAATACTGTGTCGCATTTTCGTCAAATTTTGAATCGTCAAAACAAACAAATGTCTCTAGATAGCTTCCTACTAAAAAAGAATTAGGTATGTATCTTAATTGATATAAAAACTCAACAGATCCATTAGAACACTCCGAAAAATTGGTAAAATTTCTAAATGAAGCATTGAACTCAATCCTGCAAATGATGGTATGTATCATAAATAATAAACTTATAATTTCGATTTTTTTTCTTCTGCAAATCGTATCCACATTCCATGTTGGCTGATTCTGCTATAAAAGAAAAGATGAAGATGATTCATGTTCCTTAACAATCTTATCTATGATTTTCTTTGAATAAACTCTCTACATAAAATTTTTTGAGTATTTTTTTCAGCATGGAACACATTAACATTTACATTTATTTATATGGAAAAAATTGTTTTGCTTAACAAGCGTTTCACATTAAGCTTCTAAGCCAGTAAGCTTCTGGAACGAATTATGCTCGTTAAGTGAGGTTCCTTTGTATTTTGTTTTGAAGCTGCTTATATTGCTGTTTTATTCATTATAATTTTGGTACAGTATTGGAATAGGTATAAAAGAAGTAGACGATGTTATCTTTAACTTCACATCACTAGTAATCTTATTCCCACTTCTAAATTTTTATCATCAAGTTTAAAGTTAATTTTACTGTCACCTAATTTTATTAATGTTATTTTGATTACAAAAGATTGAAAAGGATGAGATAAAATTAATTGATTTACCAGTGAAATCTGAATCACGAATGTTAAACATTTTTTTTAATCAAGTAGATTTTTCTTCCATGAAAGAAAAATAATCCATGAGAGAAGTATGTAACAATATTAGCTACATACCTTCACAATTGTTTTATTGCAATATAGAAATAAAAGGACTTTTATTAGACATAACTTCTTTGATGCAATCTTTTGACAGTATCTGTATCAGTTATTTTCATTAGAAATGTTTCTAAGGCTTTTAGTAAGATTTCATCAATTGCTAGGATAAATTAAGTGAGAAAATGAATCATTGTATCTAGTCATTCAGATATTTATCTTCCTATTAACCAGAGGAAGAGTAAACATCCTTTTCCATTTAAAATAGATTGTTCAATTCAGTTTCTTTATAAATGATGCTTAACTTACACCGAATGTCATTCATGAAAAGAAATTTCTGTCAGTTTTGAAAATATCCAAAATATAAGACAGTGAGTGATGTGATGTATATTGGTAAGAATGCAAATTCAAGCATTAATCTGTTTATTTTCCCACTGTTACAGATAGAATATATCTTTCATTTAAATCAGTGAAGTAGGAAAAATAAGATTCTTCCAGATGATTCATGCGCTAGGTGCAGTTCAATGCATCGAACCTCATTTTTCAAACCTCAGCTTGACAGGATTAGTAACCGGTCATTGTATAAAATGTTGTAGTTGGTTTTAAATAATTATGTGTAGTTGGAAATTTATTAAAAATAATTAAACAAAGAAATTTTGATTAAAATTTTTGCTCCCAGGCTGTAAAAATACTCTTGCAGGCTGTGAGTTTGGTATGCCTGCTGTTATTAAATCAGTAATATTAAATTCTGTGTATAATTCTTTTTCTTCTGAAAATAGTATGTATAATATATTCTTAATATATTTAAAAAAAATAATTAAGTTGTGTAAATTACTTGTATTTTCCAAAATTTTATGTATTAAATATATGTGATGCAATTCATATTACTGTCTTCAACATTTTCGGGGGAACACAATAGCCTAGTAATAAGATTTTGGGACTGAAGACTCGATTCCACTGAATCTCAGATTTGGCAACCTGATACTACTGAATATCTGCCATGTATGTGTTCTGGTGCTTATTAAATGTGCTGTCAAGGATCGAACTTCCTTATGCTGGTGTGGTGTGGAAGTTTGGAGAGTGGGATGACAATACAAATGTTTCCTTGTCATCCGACTGTGGTTCAAAACGACTAAACTAAATCAGCACTTTCCACTTTAATAACGCCATTAATATGATTGTTATTAGATATGATCTTTTTTTATTTCAGAATGTGCTGAAAATGTCTGTGAAAGTATAATGTAATTATAAAAGGTACTGCAAGGCAAAAAAATGTCTGGGGCAAGAGTTGAAATTTTTTGTTTCTGAAGATAAGAACAAAAACATTGATCCCTAGAATAAAAAATATTATCAATGCAATTTAGCATATTAAATGAATACAAATTAGAATATTTATTCTTTGAAATCAAGAATATTAATAGAAGGCAATTTTCTTCAAGATGAAATTTTATATAATGGCTTAGAATATGGATGTAAACTTCAAGAAAATCACCTGATTTGGTAAGGTGGTTTGTGCTGGATATTGCAACACCAGGCTGACTGGGTTTGATTCCAGCATAAGACTTATTTGTTTTATTAGAGTGAAGTCCGACTTCTACCATCAGATAGTTCGAAAACGAAAATTGGCACCACCTTTGGTGATTATTTGGTGAATATATTAAAAACTTCAAAATTATAAATATGAAAAAAACTTTTTTTGAAAATGTGCTTTTATCATTGTATTAAAATGGAAAAATAATTTTTTTGTCAAAAATCTGGAGGTCAAAACAGAAATCATAAAAGCATAAGATTCAGAATTTAATAGGAGAAGGATTTAAAGTCTCAGTGAATATTGTAAGAAATAAATATATCCTAAACATTCATTATATAAAAATTAAAATGTGATTTTAGTTCCAATTTACCGAGAGCATTTCTATCTGCACCTTACCTTTTTTGCGATTTTTGTTTTTTGGCCTCCAGATTTTTGATAAAAAATTATTTTCCTTTTTAATACAGTTTTAAAAGCACTTTTTTTTATTTTTATTTATTATTATTTGCATCACATCTGTTTGTTAAATGCCCTATGATTTTCAAATTTTGCAAGTTAAGAAATTTTAAGATGACGATCCGTATAATGATACATTCCCCCCTCTTAAATAATAAAATTATTTAAAAAATAATGCTACATAAATTTTATGGAATGTTTCTTGAAATACTTCTTAATTGTATTATTTCATTTAAAAGGAATTTTTGAGAGAAGGCTGCCTGCAAAAGCTTTCAAAGAAAGGATATCAAAACCGTATGTTTTTCTTGGTGAGTATGCGTATTATGCAATATTCTATATTTGTTTTTATATTTTGTTTTTGCTTTACAGAATTCCTACACCTTATTTCAGCTTTAGAGAAACTAGATATTATGATGAAGAATAGGATTCATATTTGTCCAAAAGCAGCACTCTGTTTAGCTAATTCAGTTGTGGAACAATAATTTTCACTGAATCTCATCTAATTCTAAGCAATTGTTCGAAATTTGATTACAATCATTTTCTTGTAAAATAAATAGATTGTTAAAATTTTGCTGTGAATTCTTCTTGAAAACCAGTAAAACTTTTAAAATAACACTGAAAAAAATTTTGTGTCAACATAGGATTATGTATGGTTTTCATAGTCTTGAAAAAGTAATCATACAATTTTTTAAAAAAGCAATTACAGTTCAACCCAGGTACAGTTCAACTAAAGAGGGGAAGCTGTTTCTGATAAAGATTTTTTCGGTTAAGCCGTGCACATCTATTACTATTTTGTATCTAATTATAGTATGTAATTCTGAAATGATTTGAATGTAAAACAAATTCAAAACTCTCTTTGTAGGCTACACTTATGTTCTTTATTAAAGTTAACTCTCCATCAGGCACAATATTTGCACCGGCGAGTTTGAGTGCATTGCTCCTGACAGGCATAGGTAATATTGTTAATACCCATTAATTTTAGCATTCTAAAATTAATCACTGACCTTCTTGGAAGGCTGAAAAGAAAAAATGTTGGGATAGTGTGCAAAAATGTCTTGCCTTAACGATTATTTCCGTACAGTACAGTACGTGTTTTTTGGATTTTCGATTTCAGAAGCATTTCGGATAACCCAGGTTTTGGTTAACCTGAGTTCGGTTAGCCAGGGTTTTACTGTATTTTTCTCCTCTAACATAACTAAAGATATTGGTTTTTTTGTAACTCTGCATAAGAATGAAAACAAATTTAAAATGTCTTTGTTCTAAAGGTAATTTCTGTAGAGTGTGTTTTGTTTTCCATTTTGTTTTTCGATAAATCAGAACATTTGGCAGGTTTTTTTTTTATTTTTATTAAATGCTTCGTGTTACTATATCATTGTGATTTATTTGAATTCAATTTGTTTCTTAATTTATGAGAACTTCTTGCCCCATGTATTTAGGAATACCATGTAAGGATTCTTCGTTAAGCAATAAGCTGTTCATTCTTCCATACTTCATGATTGCTGATACTTCTGAAGTTGTGATATAGAGATAACTTTTTATGTTCTGAAACGCTCATTAATTACATTATGTAACACTTTGATAATGTTAGTTTTTAAGTAGAGTTGGTTTGCTTAAAAACTAACCTTGTGACCTAAAGAACATCATTGTAAAATGATTTTAATGAAACCATTCATTTCTTCCTTTTTATCGAGTGATTGTTTTATGTTAAAAAAATTGTGTAAAATTGTACTCATAATGAGCCAGTGGTTTGAAGACAGGAACAAGCATCAAATTACCGAAATTCGTTTTTTTGCACCGAACATGTGTTATCATATAGACGCTCATTGTTAGCTGGAAAAAAAGAAAGAGCAATGGTGCTGTGAGTTAATGGAGTGCTTAAATTGAAGGTTCTTAACCTCTGGACCTTGTTATTGTTACGGGGAAAGTGGCATACCAAATACAGTTAAACAGCAAAAAAAAAAAAAAGAACGAAGACCAGTCGCATCTTGGTGTAATCAGACCTGGAAATATTCGTCAATTTGAAGAAGGGAACATATGTCGGTTTGGGTTCTTTCTTCAAATTGATACCAAGCACATCTTGTATCATGGCTATGCTCACACTATAAATATCTTTTAATTGATTTTTGAACCTACAGCAAAGCTTTTAGAAGCATATTAGTTTTCTTTTAATGTGATCTCATGTTTCTTGTTGCAATGCATTTTGGCTGCTTGGCCTAGTTTTCAACACGTTTGGTGTTTAGGTTGGCATCATAAAGTCTTTTTCAATGTCTGGAAGTGATATTGAAACTACTGTAAAAAGGAAGAAAGGGATTCTTCCTCCAGAAACATATAGTTATGAAGTGCCAAAAAAAAAAAGTCTTTGTGGTGGAGAGTATAGAAGTGTTAGGACAGGTCACAGTACCTGCTAGGTCAAATAATATTGGTGTTTGTTCTTGTAAACCTGGATGTACTGAACGGCTAAGTTTGGATGAGAAGGAATTTTGCTTGATGTTCATTCTAAAGATGAGCAAGACCCTTTCTTCCCAGGAAAAGTCCTCATTTTCAATTTCCAAGTACAAATAGTTAGAATACTCCTTACCAAAAGGTTATCTGACGACATCTAAGGGATAGCGAGTTAATGTTCATTGATAGTTTGGTGAAAAATATTTTCTTGCTTCAAAAGCCATACACAGGAGTGTCCCAGAAAAAGCTTACAAAGAAAAAATTTCAATATAAGACCAGAAGATCCAGGTTGTGGGCAAGATTTTATGACTTTCAAGTTATATGAGTACAAAAAATTGTATGAAGAAGTGTTGATGAGACTATTGCAATACAACTGCAGATGATTGTGTAAGTGAAGGGTAGTAATGATTTGCAGAGTACATTTTACACATGATACTTTCAAAACATGCAAGTAGTGTTGAAATATACACAAGTGCTGTATTAAGAAAATAGGAATTTTTTTTATTTCCCTCAAAACACAGTTTTTGGATTTGTTCCCTTCTTCAAGCTGCTGATTTAGTTGTATCAAACATAATCTGTTATTGTAATAGTGTATATTTACTGTAATTTCAGGATATTTACTAAGACAGCTTACTACATTTGAATGTTTTTTCAATTTTTAATTTTTTCTCTTTTCATTATTAGTTTTCTGATGTCCTATTGTATGCTAACAGAGGACCTGTAAATCAACACCAGTTCAAAGTGCATGGTCAACTTCCTTTACGTGGTTTGATGGTTGAAGAGACTGAACCAAAAATGGGAGTTTCACATTGTTTTACAATTTATGGGGGTAATAGAGCTTTAATGGTTGCTGCTAAGTAAGTAGTGCTTTCTGTTTTGTATTCTCAATTGTGATAGTGCACGTCACTAACCTAGTCTGTTTGCTCTATTTCGTATGCAAGTGGTGGACAAAATAAAGGAAACACCACGAATGAATACAAAAATCTTCATTAATGAGACGTAGGGTAGCCTTTAGCATATGTAATAGCCTGAAATGGGTTGAGGAATTGAATTATATAACTCCTTAGTGGTGTTTAAAGGAATATTAAACTATTCCTCGGAGAAATCATCAAAAGTTCTGTACAGAATGATAGATAGTCCAGTAACTTTAGCATTTTTCTTTGGAAAAATTTTAAGCCAAGATTTTTTCATAAAAACTTTATTTATGTCATTTTAAATGATATCTCAAAAGTCCCCAGCATTCTGCTGTACGCTTCCCATTTTTTAGAGGAGAAAGGGAAGAAAACTGTATCATACCAATTTGGGCATTTTTCTGCAGAATAATTATAAGTCGGGTATTTTTTTTTCTGCAGAAATCCTTGTTACTTCATTCTAAATGTTATCTTGAAAAAACCCTGACAAACTGCTGTACACCTCTCATGTTTTTTTTAGGGAAAGGTAGGGCGACAGCAGGGGGGAATGAGACAAAAACTTTATAGCAGCATTATGGGCAAGTGGAATGTCGTTTTATATGTAATTTTAATGCTGAATAGTATGAAACAAGAACCAAGTTGATGTAATCATTACTTTTAAAGTTATAAGGGCTTTTTTGTCTAAGAAAAGTCATTTTTTTCTCGTATTTATTATAGTACATTTATATAATAGAACAATTGCCATTACAGATATAAAAATTTGTATATGATTATAAAGACTGATGAATAATTATAACAGGTCCATCTCATTTTTCACATCCATTTCTTCAGTGTTCATGGTTAGATGTTTTGTAACACAAGAGCAATTAGTTTGGCTATTCTGCCCCAAATGAAAGTGATAGTGAGATCAATGTGGAAAGGAATTAAAACAATGATGTAATGGTAGAAGTAAAAAAGTACTCAGTTAAATAAAACCATGCTTTATCTCAGTGAATAAAACTTTATGGATCTTAGAAATGCAAAAATTTGAACATGAGGTGTTTTACCAAGTAAATTCGCTAAGGAGATTGAAGGCATTTAAAAAAATTGCAAATGATGGGTATTAAAGTTTGGTCATTCTGAAAGTATATGGCAGACTGACATGTGACAGTTACAACGCAAGTATATTAGTGGTTTCTCTCCAATCAACAAGTGAAGGTGGGTAAATATGGTATGTCCAATGTGTTAACAAGTTATAAGAGTATTTGCTTTCCTATTTGCTAATGAGGGCCAAGGTTCCACAAGGGGTTTCATAGCATGAAGTTTGTTATTAGTCTCCGAATCCCACTGCTCCTGCCATTTGGAATGAAGGCGTATTTTTACGTGCTTTCTTAGATCCCCCACAGGGATAGTAATATCCATTGGGGCAACTGCCAATTTGGCAGCCCTGTCTGCCTGCTCATTACCAACAATTCCAACATGAGAGGGTACCCAACAGAGCATAATAGTAAAACCTCATAAAGTGAGTTAATTAAAAAGGTATAAAATATTTAAAACAAAAGGATAATTATGAGAGTGAGGATGAAATGGTTTTAGGGATTGTGAAACACTAAGAGAATCTGTATAAATAATAAAATTTCTCTGCAACCTGTCAGAAATTTTTTTAGAGCAAATAAAACAGCCATTATCTCTGCTGTGAAAACGGAACAGGAAGAATGAAGTTTAAAAGAAAAAGATTTTTCTGGGAAAATAGCAGCAAAAGAGTTGATGGTTGTTAAGAAATTCCTTCACCTGGTGTGGCATTTAAACAAGATTGTCAGTGACAATTTTCACAAGAATAGAGCTGTGGATCCCCAAATTTAGGCATCTGCATGTATTACAAACCCTTTAAAACAGGAACAAGAAATCGTGTTCAAAAGAGAAGCTAGTATCTGCTTTTTTCGAATGGAAACTAATATGTTATCTTTCATACCCCAATCCCATTCCTCGGGACTTCATTTCCAAACTATGTTTATATGTGGTAATATACCCGAAACAAATGTTGAGTTGTCTTTGAAGTGGTGGTAGGACTTTTAAATTCATTGCTTTCTTTTTGTCACTGATTTGGTGAAGTATTGATAGCTGTAATCAAGTAGTTAAATTTCATTTATAAGGACACTGTGTAGACCAAAAAGAGTTATACGTCATTCTCAGTTAATTATACACGAGAAATACCTCACTAATTCAAAATTTGTTTTGTATGATGTAAATCTGTAGGTTTTTGTAACAATTTCAGGGCTGAGGCTGAGGATTATCCTTTCTGAAAAATCCCAGGCGTTCCATCGCAAACAGAAAAAAAGCATGAGGGAATAAAATAACTTCGCATAAGCCTTCCAAACTTCTTGGTGAATAAATTCTTTGCTCTATCCTTCCTTTTTCTAGTTTGAGAAGAAAAATTTCCAAGTTCGGTGGAGTTTGAACCGTTATGATTACCAATAGATCAGTATCCTCACCAAGAATAATTGTAAAATTGTGTTGAGTTTTTGAGGTTGTGAGTGCTGTTTCTACAAAGACGGCATTAACGTCATTCCCTGCTTGCTGGCAGATATACCAATGGCTTTGAATTTATCAGTAAGCAAACCAGTCTACCTACTTTTGTTGTTTGCATTGGTGAGGATTTCTTTTCAGTTCAGGGTCGCAATGATAAATTCATCAAATAAAATTTCATTTGATGCTGCTTTGGAGCATTATCAAAGTTGCTGAATGGCTTTAAAATTTTTTTAGGATTTCTATATCCATCCAATAGGATGACAATGTTTCGACCATAGTTTTTTCAACATTTCACATATCACAAACTTTCATTAAAGAATTGTTTTAATACCATACTACATGATGAAAAAGGACCCTCCATCATCAACATCATTTGCTGTTCCAAAATCAGGATGAATATTGATGGGACGAAGCTGTCGAGTAAGAATGATTTTGTTTTTCTCATTCCAATTTCATCCAAAAAAAAAAAAAAAAAGCCACTGAGTAAGGAGCCAGTTCAAAATTTAAACAAGGGCGAAGGTCATCATCCTATCTTTTGATGATACTGAATCTTTGAAACAGCAGCAATGGATCGATAAGCACAGGTACATCATGCAGCATTATTTGAGTGTTCCCTGTTTGAAGAGAAAGAACTTTATTAGCATCACAATATGTTATGCCATGAAATTGTCACCAACTTTCTTTCCCACCACAGTTGCTTCAATGTTCATTGCATCATAGCAGTTTATCTTTCCCACAATACTTGCAACTCTTGTTGCTATAGGCATGATCACTTGTACACTTGGAAAAGGGTTGTGGGTGCAAAACCAATGAGATATTTTCTAGGGATGTAACGAATATTCAGTATTCAGCCTATTCGGTATTCGGACCTTTTGACTAATATTCGGCCAATCAAATACTAAGCAAATAGTTGACCGAATATATTCAGGATAATAATTTTTTTAAATGTTCTTTTAAATACACATTTAACAAAGAATATTGCAGAATTGCATATCAGTTACATAGTGCATAGGTATATTTAATAAAGTTGCATATAATTTATAATTGCAAAGCCTGAAATTATGATGCAATAACAATAATTTTTCAGGAGGAAATCTGTTCCGTTCCATATAATACCAACTAGGGATGTAACGAATATTCTGTATTAGGTCTATTCTGCCCTTCCCCAGATATTCAGTCTGGTTGAATGCTACACAGGTATTCGGCAGAATGAATTCAGGATAAAATGTTTTTTAAAAAATGTTGCTTTAAATATATTTAATAAAGAATATTGCAGAATTACATTCTGGTACATTTATTATAAAAAAAATCTAATGTTTATCCAATTTTAAGTTGCATAGTACAAAAGTGTATTTAATAATATTGCATATCATTTATCGAAGTCTCTTCCATATGGTTTTCATCTATATTACCAACTTCAGAAAATAAACGGTTACTATATAATGCTTGCAGATGTTGAAAGACATTTTCTTGCTAAATTTGCAAACCTTGGAATTTTTTCTGCATTTTTTTCCACCAATTAAGTGAACACTCCATCCTACCTATTAGAAGTTCTTTACCAAAATAGGAATTTACTTTTAGTAATTTTAATTCATTCATACAGTTTTCTTCTGTGTTTGTCTTTGTCGTGTTCTGCAATGATGACTCTTTTATTTCTTTGAAGAAATCCCAAAATGATAAGGGTTTCTCATTTCTTATTATTGGAATTAAGGTATTAAAAATATTACAAATATTGATAAAAGTATTTACATTTTTTTAAAAATATACAAATAATAAAAATTCAATTTTATTTCATCTTAATTTTTTTAATTTAAAATTTGAAAAATATTTCGTTTACAATTAAAAGTGAAATGTTTTTAAGAATTTGGTATTCTGCCTGAAATTTGGCCGAATATTCGGTATTTGGCTATTCTCCCAAATCACTATTCGTTACGTCCCTAATATTTTCATGACGTCTTCTTGGTTCTTTGAGATTCCGTTGCATCCACATATTGTTCTCCACTTGCAAAGGAAACCCAGCAAAAGTTATTACGCCCTGCAGAAATGTTGCTTCACTTAACAAATCAACAACAAACTTAGTTAAAATACTCTTTTATGCTCCTATCAAGCACAAATCCTCCTTGCATCTTTGAAGACTTCATGCGCAACTGTTCTATTACTATGTCACTTGAAGCTTCACTAAAAAATTTGTCCTATCGCTTAGCAGCGAAGAAACTCACTGTAAATTTTTTTAAAGTGTCTCCTCCCATTGTGTTTGCAAAAATAAAAAGTCCTGTTGTATTGAAATACGAAAAATAAGAAATCCTGATCTTTATTGCAGACAAATATGCCCTCCAATCCTCCTTCTTCTTTGCTCTATTAGTCTCTTTGAGGATTAACACAATGAACGTATACTGGACCCATGATAGCGAAGTTGGACCTCTCTCTTTTAATTAGGAGCATTTATCTTGATATCTCTTTTTGACATAATACTCATGCAGTTTCATGCAAATCGTCTTGGTAGGCATCCATGAATTGTTCCTCACTACACAAAGGCAGTTCATTGAAAATGATTTAAAACGTCAAAAAAGTATCTTTTCCTTTAACCACTTAACTGAATAGTTTTCTTTGCTATCTAATAAGATGACCCCTCCTGTTTTGGAAAGGGGCTGTCGTTTTCATTCATCTAAGAAGGCATAGGATACTTAAGATGTTTATGGATCCTACATATTTTTTGTGTCAAATTATAAAGCTAATTAATGATTCAGTTTTAGTTTAAGACTAAAATTCCGATAATTCGATGCACAAGTATTCTCGGGCTGTTAAGTTAAGCGGTTAAGTATTTTTACATTGCAATAAACACATAAAAAATTATACTTTTATTTAGATACCTTTTAAAATAACGATCATATCAACTTGGTTCTTGTTTCATTCAATTGAGTGTTAAAAATGCATATAAAATAGCACCTCACTTGCCCATATTTCTCCTATAAAGCTTTTGCCCCTTCCTCCCCCCTCCCCTGAAGAGAAAAACATGGGAAACGTACAACAGGATGTCGGGGACTTTTGAGATGCCATTTAGAATGAGGTAAAAAGGATTTCTACGGAAAAGAAATACCTGGCTTATAATTATTCTGCCAAAAAATGCCCAAATTAGTATGATACAGTTTTCTTCCTACCCCCCCCCCTAAAAAAATGGAAATGATATAGAAAAATGTTGGGGACTTTTGAGATATCTTTTAGAATGACATAAAGAAGGTTTCTATAAAAAATTCTTGGCTTAAAATTTTTCCGAAGAAACGCCCATTTTTTTTATTAAAGTTATTGGACTAGAGGGAGAATGTTGACCACAGATTCTCTCCTATAATTCAGTGCAGTTGCGGCTCGTGTATAGGGGCTGCGGAACTGCAGCACCCCCATCTTTTTTTCAGTGTGTAAATTTAATCACTTATTTATTTAATTTTGCATGCAATATCCGAATCCATCAATAAAACTAACTTTTGATGCTTTCAGCTGAGCTGAAAAGCTTTAAAAAAAACCCAGGGTTACTTCAGAGGAATTTTCCCTATCCACTGTCTTCTCAGAAAGCTTTCCCCTCCCTTGGGAACTATAAAATCCCTGTGTATCGTTTTCTTCAACCAATTGCTGAATGCGCATTTGCAATGACTCAATGTGATCTCAAAACTTCTTTTTTCTCAGTAAGGCATTTATCTCAGAAGAGAACTGTCCAAAAGGTGGCACTGTGAGATAGGGAATCGTTTTAAGGACTGTCGTTAAGGGTCATTTTTTGACTGAGAAAAATGTTTCACTGGCTGAAATTTGAAAATAAATAACTTTGAAAATGATTAATAAAGGAAAATCAAGAAAAAACTAATGATAAATTAAAAACTTAGTTTAAAAATTATCGTACATAAATTTGATTTTAATAATAATGGTTTTTATCTTTTTGCATTCAATATAATTTTTTCAACAAATTTTACTTCTAAACATGGATGTCTGAAAAGAATGGATTGCAAAAGTTAAGCAACACAAGTATTATTCTGTGTGATATATTTATGGTCGTAAAGAAGCTCTGCCTAAGGGGGTAGCTTAAAGAAAAGTAATTTTTTAAAGAATATCAAATACAATGGCTCTAGAGCCTGTGTTAGCCACTCAGAATGAAATGTATGAAGTTTGAATGAATATATCTTGTCAAAGAGCTTCAGTAAGTACATTCACATTGAAAAGCACCACAGCCCACTTATAGGGGTTAATTTATGGTATGTATAATACCATAAATTAACCATTTGTTTTTCTTTCTTTCTTAAATTCGTAATGTACAAAAAGAAAGCATTGTAATTTCTAAAATGTTCGACCTCTAGACTTTAAGGATTCGTCACTTTTTAGTGCTCCCAGGGTCTACCTCTTCCTCCTTCTGGAAACAAAATTAGAAATTATGCCTGTCTGTCCGTGTGTTTGTGAACATTATAATTCAAAAACTGAAACATCTAGAGGAATGAAATGAAGGATGAGATCTCAACACCAAATTTGTGAATCTAGCAAATTTTGGATGATATCCATAAAAGAAATTCTGTTTTTTGCTTGTCTGTTAGCGTTTTCATGTCATTTGATGTTCATACCTATATTGTGGAAAACGTCATTAATCATTTCGCTTGAAATAAAACCAGAAGAACCGATTTTACTTTAAGTAGTTTTATTAATATCTATAAATAATGCCTTTATCTTCATATATGTATTTATTTTAACTTAGAGCTTTTAATAATTTTTTTTGTCCTTATATATGAGAGTATTTGATGTAGTAAAAATAACTGAAAATCATTTTAAAAATTCTTAATTATTGTTAGTTAAAAATCAGTAATTTTTAAATTAAAATTTTTTCTTTAAAAATAATTTGAAGTCAAAAATCTAATAATAATTTTTTTATTTACTAAGTATTTTCAACTATTGAAAATTAGTTCCTAATTTAAGGTATGCAGAAATCATTAGTACACAGGGTAGAACTTTACGTTGCAGCACCCCCACAGTGATTTAGCACAAGCCGCCACTGATCCAGTGGTTCAAAAATATTGTGGTCAAGGGACCATGCACTTTAAAGCCTTGACAGATCTAGCTATTCAGATTGGACAGCAGTAAATTGGATTAGTATGGATGTATGGTTGAACATTCTAGTTCTATCTTAATTTTTTAAAGTCAGGATAATCGTAACAAGATGTGATTTCTTTCATCTTTAAATTTGAAGGTACTTCAATCATATATCAAAATATTGTTACTTTTTTATTTGAAATGCAGTTTCTTATTGTTATTGCAAAAAAAAAGCCCTATATGGAACAGTCTTGCTGTTGGGTTCACACAATAGACAGCACTGGTAAAGCAAGCATCTCTGTATTTATAATTTTGTTTTAAGAGTTGTGAACCTGGCATTTTTTATTCAAGTTTCAGTTCCGATGTAAAAATTCATGAATCATGCATTTGTAAAATAAATGTCTATTTTCAGTTTTGTAAAAGAGTTATTTTTTTATTGAAACTACTTTCTTTTTAGTCAGGGGCTCAGAAGTATGTTAGTTTAACTTTTGTGAATTAACATCATGAACAGTTTTACTCTCTAAAAAAAGGCGAAACATTAATAAAATTTGGCAGAGATTTTGGTGAAATTTTGGTTTGCTCTAACACTTGCTTTTGATATTTCACATACATATAAATTATATAAAACAGGATGTTGATATCATGAATTCGACTTTTTACCCTGGATTTTTTTTCTTGTTTTGAACTTTAAGATGTTTGAAATTCTTGTTGCTGATAATAACTAAATTTAGATATATAGTTTTGCATGTGCAGTAGTGATATTAATATTCATAATTAATTCAGAAGTTTGACAAAATTCTCTAAGAGATTTTGTACACTCAGCTTGATCTTTGGTAGGAAATAACAACTTAATGTTAGCATACTTCATCATTATCTAAGTAAATGTAGAATGGCCAATTCTTGAGTAAGATATTGTGTTAGGTAAACGTTCCATGTTTAAGCAACATAGCTTTTGTTTGGAATATAAACTGATGCTGAGAAATTGGTAAGTTAGTATAATTATCATTGCTTAATACTATGAATTGCATTTCTAGTTTGAGATGTTTTAGATAAATTTTAATGCAATTCTTTTTTTTTTTTTTTTTTTTTTTTTTTTTTTTTTTTTTTTTTTTTTTTGTCTGTTTGTGAAATGTCTATATGTATTTTATAGTTCACCTGAAGAAAAAGAAAAGTGGTTTGAAGATTTAAACAGTACTATACAAAGTGCTAGAGAACCAAAAGATGATACAGTGTTTTATTCTAGTCTTCGATCTTGTAGTGAGTATTATTTTAACTCGGTATGTAAAGAGTGAGGTTTCACTTCTGTGTCTTTAAAGCATGTGCAAATTGGGTAAAAATATTTGTTGTCCATACTTTCATTATTCTATTTGTGTACTTCCCCCTCTTTATGCACTGAAACCTTTTCTCTGTGTGTATTAAAGCTCATATTGACTGCATGCTGTGTGTCAAATTTATGATTTGTAGCAGGGACTGAAAGTTCTAGTTCTGTGGATCTAGAATAGCCAAGATGTGGGGATGATTAAGCAATGATGGGTTTCTCTACACTAATAGGATTTTTTTTTTACTGTTATGTTTCTTCCAAAAAATTATAGAATAGATACTCAAACTAATCAGTTAATGCATATTTAACTAATCTGTTTAAAGGTGTGATTACACTCTAGACTTAAAAATAATAAAAATTTGAAACAACTAATTAACTGCATTTTTTTCTGAAGTTTGTATATTTATTCTGGACAATTATTGTGAAAATATTGTAAGAAGCAGTAGCTGTTTCCTAAGCATAATTTTAAAGTCATTGAATTTACTATTAATTCTTAAACCTTCTATGAGAAATTGTCAGGATAGGATTCATTATCTGACTTTTTAAAATCTGCCTGTCATTTTTTTTTTATCATTTCTAAGACATTTATGATTATTTAAATACTTTTATCAACATTCACAATATGTATTTATGAATATAATTAAGATTCACTGACGAGTGTTAACTTTCTCATTTTGCTTTTATTTATTTTTTAGGATAAATGCCAAAAATATACATATGAAAACAGAGATTAAGTTTAGGCCATTAAACACTTTTGTCCTTTGTTATTGTGACTTTGTCACTTTTCCCTTATCAATGGCATATAAATATTTTATTGTCATGGAACTTGTTTATTCAAAAATTAATTCCTTTTTTACTGACAGCAATTTATTTCGCTTTGGTAAATTTCATTTATGAGTGTTGTAAAATGCCTATCATTTCATTGTATATATTTTATTATATTGTATCTGGCAACATATTTTTCTCATTTAATCTTGTATCATCGAACCTGGCAGCCAGTGTAGTTGTTGTCATTATCGCTTCAGCCATTGACCTGCGAGTTCATGTTGTGTGTAATCTTGATGCAACTATCTCTTCATTATAGTAAAACTGCGGTTAACCGAACTCGGGTTATCTGAAATGCCTCTGAAATCGCAAATCCAAAAAACACTTTAAAAAACTGTACTGCCAGAAATAATCATGGAGGTGAGACATTTTTGCAATGATATCCCCTCTTTTTTCTTTTAAACCTCCTTAAGAAGGTCGTTGATTAATTTTAGAATGCTAAAATTTAAATTAATGCTTATTAACAATATTATTTACGATATTGTTTACCTGTGACTGTCAAGCGCATTGTGCCCAAATTCACCAGTGCGAATATTTCACCTGATGTAGGGTTAACTTTAATAAAGAACATAAGAGTGACCTACAAAGAGAATTTTGAATTCGTTTTACACTCAAAACATTCCAGAATAACATACTGTAACTAGATACATAATAGTAATAGATGTTCATGGCTTAACCAAAAAAATCGTTATCCAAAATGGCTTCACCCCCTTTAGTTTGGTTAACCGGGGTTGTACTGTATTTAATATATTACAAGATTTACGTCAAGAGTCATATCTCCTTTAACCTACCAGCACGTTATCAACATGAAGCTATAGGATTGAACAAATCTCCAATGGAAAGAGATTGAAGTAACTGATCACATGCCAATTCTAACTTGTAACCGCTCACCGATACTGGAAGTTTGAAGAACGGTACCCTTCTTGAAGAAGACAAGATGACTGATGACGAAGTTGAACGGTAAGAATTATCATTCCTGGGTGATACAAGCATGTGCTTTCTCAATGCAGAAGCGATGCTGGGAAGCGTAGACCCAGGATACGGAACAGAGATGAGCAAAGAAAAAATGATGGAGCTTTAACACTGATGTTTCTCATTGTGGAAGATGCATTCCTTGACTACAGACTAGGACCTAACTTGACTACAGCCGCCCAGTCAATGAAGGCTCAAAATGGGGGTGAAAAAATGTTGAATCACATAGTTTTGAAAATTAGTACACATGTTCCTGATGAACATAATAAAAATCCCCAGTCCTGGGAAGGGAGCTTGCGCCACCACTTGGATTTCATCCCCCCCCCCATTTTTAGTTTTCTTGAATATCTCGAAAACTGTTCAATTTTCAAATTACATGTGACTTAACAAATTAAAGAGGGTAAATGTTCCTAAAAATACATACTTCTATTGTTCCTCTAGCTTTAATAGTTTTCGAGATAATGGGCCTGAAAGTGTATGAATTTGAAAAAAATTTTAGTTGATAGTCCAGGCAACAAAGGATTTGAAAAAAAAAACACTAAATTGTATAATTGGTACACATATTCGCAAGGGGCTCCTGTTGAACATACTAAAAGTTTTCCATCTTGGGGGAGGGAACTAGCACCACCCTCTTGGATTTCATCCCCCTCTTTTAGTTTTTCTTGAATATCTCGAAAGCTATTCAATTTTAAAATTACACATGATAAATCAGATTACTTATTAAAGAGCATAAAATTCCCTACTAATACATGCATTTATTTATTTTTTACCTTTATTAGTTTCCATGATAATAGGTCTCAAACTTTACCACCTACTTGGGTTTTAGTTTTTCTTAAATATCGCAAAAACTATTCAATTTTCAATCGCATGTAATGCAAAAAATCAAGGATCGTAAAATTCCCTACAAATACATGCTTTTATTGTTCTTCTAGCTTTAATATTTTCCGAGATAATGGGTTTCAAAACTTGCCGCCATCTTGGGTTTCATCTCTCTTTTTTTTAGTTTTCTTTAAATTTATTGTATTACGTGTATTTTGAAAATTAAATAGTTTTCGAGGTATTCAAGAAAAAATGAAAAAGTTGGAATAAAATACAAGATAGCAGCAAACTATGAGACCCATTATCTCAGAAACAACCCCTTCGGGACGGCTGCTCGCTGAAGGAAACGTGCCCACCATCTGAAGCATTTTCTCCCGCTAAGCCTAACACGCATTATATTTTATCAAAAGTGCGCATTACATAATAATGCATAAAAAGTGTCCTTTACATAGAAATGAAACCATTTTTAAATATGCAGTAAACAATATCATATTCTAAATCGTAAAAAAAGTTTAATTAAAATACTTGATTTTTAATAATAAAAAATAAAAATATAGATTTATTTCCCTATAATTGAAAGTACCTAAATAAACACTAGATTATTGATGCAAAATTCGAAAATATAGGAAAAAATAAATATTTACATTCAATATTATAAAATACTTCAAGAAAATTGTAATAATTAACTCTTCAAAGCCTTCTGAAAAATCTTCTATTTTAGGACTCCACTGACATGATGGAATTGGAATCGATATATTAGTACTATCCTCTTCTAATTCAGAATTTGATTATTCATAACTATATAAAGAACTCTAATAATTTATTGCTTAATCACTATCGTCGGGAAAATCCATAGATTTGTCATTCAAAAATTTACATATTTCCCGCTCAGAAAGTTAACATGTTCTTTTAGCAATAACTGCAAAAATAAAACAGAGAGGCATAAAAACCCTTGACAGAATATCTCCCATAAAATCTCAACCCAAGCGAGAGCAGAAACTATAAACAATCACTCCAAAATGAGTTAAAGAGCTCTTTAACACAGGCTTCTATGTACACTTGCCAGCACATGTTTCTGTTTATATCTCAAAAATCAAATATTTCTAATAGAATGATTCACAGGCATGTGACCGACTACAATCTGACCTCGGAGAGAGAAATACTAATGTACGGGACCAATCTTTTGAAAGAAACATGGAATAGTAACGCCATCGGATAGAAAACATTTTGCTCCAAAAGCCAAACACATATGTGCGGCGCTCGTCCCGAAGGGGTTAAAGCTAGAAGAAAAATAAAAGCATGTATTTGTAGGGAATTGTATTCTCTTTAATTTGTGAAATATGTAATTTGAAAATTAAATAGTTTTTGAGATATTCAGGAAAAACTCAAATAGGGGATGAAATCCAAGATGGCAGCTTAAGCTCCCTACACCCCAGGACCGGGGACTTTTAGTATGTTCACCAGGAGCCCCTCATGAACATGTGTACCAATTTTCAAAACTATATGATTTAATGTTTTTTTCAAACCCTTTGTTGACTGGACTATTATTGAAACCATTATATGTCTTGGAATCGATTTTGTGGGAACTTCATAAAATTATTATTGATTTTACAAAGCTTTACTGATTATGTTAATTTTTTGTATAATTAATTTTACATTGTTGTTTCCTATTATAGTGTATATTTGTAGCATAGTATAATTAAAAAAAAATTCGAATGTAAATATTTGCTGCTGTGATTTTTTTTTGCTGAAGACTTTCAAAGGTAAAAAATATACATGCCTTTTGCTAATTTAAAATATGCTTTACTTTTCGCACATTGGCTGACTAGAAACTGATTTTATTTTTGTCATAGGTTCATCGGAAGATCTTCTGGGCCACTCTGGCAATTTGCAAACTCCAGAAATTGTACCAATTGCGAGTGGTGCAGCTAAGCCTTACCAGCATTTTTCAAACACAACAGTTCATGTTTGCTGGCATCGTAACACAACAGTTGGTAAAGAAGATTACAGGAGAGCGTTACTGGTAATGCATTTATGTCTAACTCGCAAATTATTACAGGAAGCCAAAAATTCTGTCATTCCTGTTTTTTTCTCAAGAATCAATAATGTTCTTACAGATCTAAACCTGCTATACCTAAATGTAACCCTACAGGCCAAAAATAGTTATCCACCTGGGAAAATTCCTGAAATACAGTTTTTAAATCATTTCGAAACATTTACCAAATCTGACACAGCAGATATTATTTATCAGCAACTCTTCCTTGACTATAAACAGCATTTTCAAGACTTTATTCCTATTTACACTAATGAGTCAATATCAGTTGATCATGTTTCTTTTGTTGCTGTTTTCCCATACAAAGTTTTTTTCTTTTAAACTTAATTCCTCCTGTTCAGTTTTTACAGCAGAAATCTTTGTTGTTTTATAGGCCTTAGAAGAAATTCCTGACAGTCCTTATAAAAAGTTTGTAATTTACACAGACTCTTGAAGTGTTTTACAGTCCTGAAATTTTTTTTATCCTCATCTGTATAATCATCCTAAGGTTTCAACTCGTTTAGAACTTTTTAATAAGCTCAGATGACGTGATTTTAATATTATACTCTGTCGGGCACCCTCCCATGTTGGAATTATAGGTAACGAGGAAGTGGACAAAGCTGCCAAACTGGCGACTGTTGCAACAACTATTACTATCCCTGCGAGCAATTTGAAAAAATACAAAAAAACTCCTGTATACCAAATGACAAATGCTGTGGGACCTTGAGTCAGAAAACGAGCTTCACACTGTCAAACCTCTTGTGCAACCATGGCCTTCACTTACGAACAGGAAAGCAGATACGCTTTTAACTTGTTTACGTGTTGAAGATGAGTATACCAGATATACTCATCTTCATTTGTTGTTTGGAGAACAACCACTAATATGCTCGTGATGCTACTGTCATATGTCTGTCTGCCATATCCTATCGGAATGCACAAATTTCAATGCTCAACGTATGCAATTTTGTCAAATGCCTTCCATTTCATTGTCATCTTTACTTGGTGAAACGCCTCATGTTAATCTATTTGCATTTTTAAAGTCCATTAAGTTTTATCCACTCCTTTAATTATATTTATATCTTAGGGTCGTATTCACCAAACTTGATTGATCCAGGATTAAATCGCGAATCAGTAAATCCGAGAATCAATTCTAAGACGGATCAAAGTCCTTCGGTATTCTCTATCAACAAATTACATGATCCATGGCTTAACTGGAAGAAAAATGTAAGCTATGTTTTGATTGGTCAATGAACGAACCTCGCCGAAGTTTTTCGTTCCGCTTCAATCGATGTCAGAGACATAATATAAACATTTTCTCATGTGTTTTGATCAACTAACGCCATAATTTGATTCTGTCGTTTTGTTCTTGTTGTTACAATAATTATGGATCGTAAAAGGATGAATTTTACAGAAATTGAAGCCGAGGCTTTTCTCCTGTCCTTAGATAAATTGAAATCGCTAATTGAAAATAAAAAAAACGGATGCAACAACTAATAAAGACGAGGCAAGCGCCTGTGCGGAATTAACTGCCATGTTCAACAGTTTTTCCTGGAGTTGCAAAAAGAAATGCAAAGCAATTGGTTACGTACTATAAAAATCTGAAAAGGAAGGGCAATAAAAATCGACCCAATAGGAGATTTCAGATTTTCAAGACTGGATTTGCCAGTATCTTTATTTAAACGATAACACGATCGAAAGGCTGCATTGTTCATACAGTCCAAATTATTTCTAAAATTTCTACTTTCAATATCGTCTAAATACGATAATCCATCGCCTGCCCTTTTTGTTTTGATAGAAGGTAGAAGAGAAGTATGCATGCGTAAAACGAAAATCCGCAGATTATCAATGTTAACCCTCCATTTTCTGAGGATCAAAAACAGGATGTTAAAATAGCCGGTGATCTCGGGATTTCCGTTGGAGAATACGGATTTCCATATCATCAAGGGATTAACACTGATTTGAGGCTTAATCCGAGTGTTAAAGAGTTGGTGAATAAGGGCCTTAGAGTGCATTTTACATCTGTATTTTTACTAGTTTTATTATCAAATGCTGCGATTCTTACCTCCTGTTTGGCACAGTATGGTCAAGTCCATGGCCCTTGTGCCATAAAAAAAAACAACCCAAACCCACAATCGGTTGGATATTTCTTGATTTGCATTAATTTATTTAATTTGTTCCCATTATTCTGTATGGAGGAAACTTGCAATCTGCGCAAAAGTTAATAATAGTTGTATAAAACATAAAAAATCTGGGAAATTTTACAAAATGATGGAAATAGCTTAAAAATAAGATTTCTGAAATTTTAGTAAAGTCTGGTTGGTATTTTTTTTATTTTTAACATTCCAAATACTTGCTATGTTAAAATATATATAACTAGCAGTACGCCCATGGCCTAATGACTTCAACAAAATAAAAAAGCCTAAAGTTTTGAAAACGAAATCAAAATATATATATATATATATATATTATTGATTTCGCCCTTGATTTTTATTTAAAGTACATGCAGGAACTTTCTTTTAACTAAAGATATTGGCATATATGCTTGACTATCAAACGTATAAAACAAATAAATCAAATGATTCCTGGATCAGTAAAATGAAGTAATTAAGATTAGTTGACACAATAAAATGATGAAGAGTATAACGTGACTGTCACTTGATACTGCCAGCCAGTCGGATGTTGAAATGCATTATGGGAACTCAGAGTAACCTTGGATCGGATAAAAGCTTCTTGCGGATATGCGAGAAAAAATGATTTGAACTGATCAATAAAAAAATTCAGAGAAAAAAGATATTTTAACCATTCTTGTTTTAAAACGGGGATAAATATTCCGGTTTACACCTAAAAGAAATTGAAAATGATAGCGTTATTAGAAAGTCGGATGCAAGAAAATAAGATTTGAAAGTTAAAAATATAAATGAAAGGTGATTATTATTTAAAAATTTCTCAAAATTCAGTAAATTATGTTAAAAATTCAAAACAAACTTTATTGGAACAAAAATTGTTTGTTCTATCTGATGGTGCATTGATTGTTTTTCAACAATCATTAGAAAAGATACTACAGCTGTAAACTTGCCAAAAATGACTCAAAACCACACAAAACATTAAATACAAAAATTTCTAGATTAAATTTTAAAATTCTGACATCGAGGTGCATTGAGTCACCATTACGACTACCTATGTGCTAAATTTCATGGCTGTGAGTGCTATGGATTCGTCTGGACATCACACACACACAAACATTGACTTTTTTAAGTATAGATAAATAATTGTGTGATAAATACAAATGCCTCTCAATACGGTTAAAAAGTTAAAAGTATTCTGTTAATATTATAAAAATGTTATATGACTACCATTAAATCTTAAAATAAACTTACTTTTAAGACTAAAATTGGCACAGTTTTCACAAAAATAATATGAGAATTCAATTTCATGAAATTGAATTCTCATATTATTTCGAAATATGATGGATTTATGATGGATATGGATTTTTCAATATTACTCGGAAATATTCCAAAACATTTTAATAACTAACTTTTAAGCCCAATAGATAAGGGTAATGCTTTTCATCTTGTGAATTATGTTTTATATTATTTGTAATTTATGAAAAACTATTTGTGGTAAGTTTTCCTAATTTTACCGTCCTTGTAGCTGTAGCTGAAAACAGTGCTTCAGTGGTTGTCACTGGAGCGACCTAACTGTCTTTAAAATTTCAAATCACGTTCTGCAGTGTTCCAAAATGTCCGCATTTTTGGTGAGTTTATGTCGACTACAAAATCAGAAATAAATATTGAAATCGATTTAAAATACTTTTGAAGCCATTCAGCATTTACTTCTTAAAAAGTTCACATGTATTTTAGATTGGGTATCCCCTCACTTAAATTCAATAATTATTCAATAAAATTTTCGAATTAATTGTTGATTGAATTTTTATTAATTCACATTTGAGCCAGGGCAAGTTAGTTTAGTCTTCCAACAGGTTTTAGTTTAACTTGGATATTTATTTTTGCATCCATTGAAAGAAAAAGTGAAAATTCTTCACTTATGTAGATGATTTTAAAAAATAAAATAAATGAAAATATCTGGGCTTATCGGGGGTAATTTTTAGAAAATTTAGATTTAAATAGAGTACAAAAATGATTTAAGGTAGTTTCAAGGTGTGCAAAGTTGTGCAATTTTTTAAAATTCACTTTAAATTTGAAGATGTGAAAAAAGGACGTTAAACCCTTTAAAGGGCCATTTTTTTCTAGTAGTGGTCTAATCAAATAAGTTTGGGATTAAGATTAATTTAAGAAAAGAAAATCATTAGCTTCGTGGATGACATTAATTTTTCTTAATTTCATTAATTAATAATTAATTATGAAGTCAAGATACATCGTTATAGTTTAAGATAAGAAATTAGAACATCTAGGTTTTTGGTTCATTGAAAAATGTGGCGAGAACTTTCACCAATTGTAAAAATTGCATTTAAAAATTAATGAATTTTGTGGGAAGAAAAAAGGCCCCCCCCCCCACGTCGGGGAAAATTTTTTGTACCTCGTTCTCGCAACGAGGTATTCAACTAGTAGATAAATAAGGATCTGGCGAAAATTTGAGACCAATTTCATTACACTCTTCCCTCCATACAACAAGTCATGTCCCCCTGTTGAGCAGATCGTGCCCCCCATTGGGCAGACACAAGTGCCACTCCTGCTCAAAAGCTGTATGAATAGTATCTTTGTCATTATGGATAGCATTCTTCGATGAAAAAAGAACTTCCAGAGGTAAAATCACATAAAAATCTGGGTTAAACCTTAACTCAAGTTTGGAAATAAAATGATCAACTAAAGGTATAAATATCACTTTTTTGAAATATTCTTTAGTTTTGCTTGAAGGAGCATTTTTTCTAGTTGTTTGCCTGCCATATGTTTTAAGAACCTTGATTTCAATGTTAGCATCGTCAGATACGCTCATGACCAAAAGGTAATTCACAAAAGGAATTAACGGAATGCAAACAGTTTGGAGTTAATAAGGTTATAGTAGTTCACAATCAGTTGCGAAGAACCTAGGGATATATAATCGTAGAAACTCGCATTTTAAGTGAAGATTCGGTCACGAGGGCATTTAAGAGGCTATCCGGAAAGTAACGAAGATGAAAATTATTTAAAATCACCTCATTTCATAGAAAGCTGATAATGATTTGTAACTTTCATCATTGGTTTTGTTTACTTGGTGCAATACTTACATGAGTTTTTGTAAGTATTGCAGTGTTGTAAAAATATCACATACACTCGGAGAGATAAAAATATATTTTTTTTAAATCCTCCAGTTTTTCGGCACGTTTTTTGCTTACAACATTAAGAATTTTCTACCAAAATATATCAAACTCACAGAATATGTGACAAAATATTAGCTGAGCATTATATTAAAATCAAAAGTGAATGCTTCTAATGCCCAAGGAAATATGAATATTTGTAGTAAATAATTTTTAACTGTACATCTACAAGACATGGTATAATTTTTCTTTCATAATTTCAAAACCTGATGTATAAGGCAGCTTATACAAATATTCCAGTTGAATAGTGTTGCAATTCAGAGAGATAACTAAATTTCAGTTGCTCTCTAAGAGAAGATAAGAGGTTATCCCCAAATTGGCACCTTTTAAGTTTTAATTTTTTCCTGCATATTTAACATATTTTTTAACCTTTTTCTACAGTTTTTTCCTCAGAAATTGTTGTTGTATTACGATAACACGCAGTTATGTTTTGGTGCTGTATTAGTATGCAATACCTGCATACTGGGACAATCAGAGAGTGCACCAGAAAGCTCTGCAACAAACCTCTTGCCCTTGAATTATTGCTAGCCACTCAGCTGAAAGAACAATGGAAATAAAAACTTCAATTTATCCTCCATTCTGGAAGGGGGAATGTTCTTCCCTTCCTTTTGTCCCTGTTAAAATGCACTTGTGTCTGATCTTTTACTATATTACAATTACTTTACTGGAAAGTCTAGCTAAGAGAAGTTAAAAAAGAAAAAATTCAATGCATAGCATTCTAGGCAATCTCTGATTTATGACCGAGGGGGGGGGGGCTTGAGCCCTCAAAGCCCCTCCGCATCCGCCCTTTTTGGGGATCTCTGTTCTAGTGGAAATAAATATTGCAAAGAGTCAATTTTATCCTAAAATTATGTTAGTAAAAGTTTCCAACTTATCTCATTCATAACTTTTTCACTGCACTGTACTTATTTTATGACAAATTTCTCATTGTTTATATATATGCAAAAAATGTGAATTACAGTAAAAGTGAAAAGTTGCTCTTTAGCACAATTATATGTTATTGCATGTAATTTCATTTAAATAAAACTTTTATTTGTAGATAGGCATGTTTTCAAAATTTGTGTTGAAATTAAAATTTTATTTCTCATTTAGAATGTACAATATTCTGTGTTGTTTTTAGAATTATCTCAGTGGATATCTTTTAAGGAAATTCAAAAATAGCAGTGGATGGCAAAAGCTTTGGGTTGTTTTTACAAATTTCTGCCTTTTCTTTTATAAATCTTACCAGGTAAGAAGTTCCTTCATTATGAAATATTTCTGAATTTTATATAATCACTTTTAAGATAAAATTATTTTAGGGAATTAGCTGTACAGTTATGTAATTTTCTGAAATTAGTGTAATTAGAAATTTCATGATGGAATCTTTTGGTGTGAAAATCACATCGTTAGATGGAAGTTGATTTAATCTTAATTCGATAAAAGAATATTGTATACATTAAAAAAAAAATTTAAATGTGAGTTATTTTTCAATCATCAGTGATTTCCCAAGAAATATTTTGAGTATAATGATATAAGCTGATGTTCATTTAGGTAAGCTTTTGTTTGTTTCCATATGTGTTTTCTTGTGATCAATGCTTTTTTGTGCTTTAATGTCTCTGCATCTTTTTCTTCATCAAATTTCTCTTTAAATCTATAGGATAACTCATTTTAAAGATTATGAACTTTTCACTATATTTATTCTCTTAAACAACAGTTTATTATTTGGATGAAAATGTATCTTATGTTGTACATTTTAATATTAATACTAACATTTTTTTTTAAATGTTAATAAAATGATTACAGGATGACTTTCCCTTGGCTAGCCTTCCTTTAGTTGGATATGCTGTTACCCTGCCAAGTCCACATGACAACATAAATAAAGACTATGTTTTCAAATTGCAGTTTAAGAACCATATTTACTTTTTTAGAGCTGAAAGTGAATACACTTTTCAAAGGTAATGTAACTTTTTTCTTCCTTTTTTTATTTTATTTATCTACAATTTTTAAGTGGGCCTTTTTTTTTTATCTGCCTTATGGTTTCATTTATATTGGCTTTATTTTAGACAGTTGGGGAAGATAAAAATAAATAATTTATTAACTTACTTCTGGTTGATATTTATTAATTTTCTGTTTACATGGATTTTGAATGGAAGATAAATTTTATTCCTAGATATTTTGTTTTTAAAATAAGGAAATTTGGAAATGTTTATAATATTATTTTTGATATTTTTTAATATTAAAAAAAATTAAATTATATATAAATACATTTTCTTAAATGTATTTATGAAAAATAATAAGAAAAAACTATGATTTATTTTTTTTTAAATCTTGAGCTTTAGCTTTCAATGATGGTGCAGTAGAATAGTGGCTGACCTTTAGAAAGAAGAAAATTAAGTATAATTATTCATGTTAAAATTATTCACTCTGAAGATTCTGAGAGAGTTAAAAAAATATTTAAAACCAAAGTGATATTGAATCGTAACCAGATTTTTTGAAATTTTTCAGCTAGTTACGAATTTTGTGAAAAGAATGGAAAAAAAAATCATCAACAAAATATAAAAAAAAAATTAAGCTATTGTAATGACCTCTCTGGTATCTTCAATTTCGTCTTTTATGACTTGTAAGCAGTGTAGAAATAAATTTTAGTTTTGTAAAAATATTGTGATTCCATAACCAGCTGGTTGCTAAGGTGGGTGTTATTAAATATTTTATATTATTACTTTTTCTTACTTTATGATTGGGAAATACATGGTGGTCATAAATTATTGGACCCATTTCAAAAATTAATTGAAAAAAGTTAATGTGACAGTTGCACTTTTTTAAAAAGTTTTAGTTAAAAGTTATTTTTTTCAGATAGATGGCATACCATTACGGCGTTCTAAATTTGCTACATTGAGATATTTTCATTCGCAACGGCTACCGATCAAGAGAAGACTATGTACTTTTTCTTGTTTCCTTTTTTGGTTTTTCTTGAATATCTCGAAAACTCTTCACTTTTCGAATTGCAATTGATTTAACAAATTAAAGAGCGGAAAATTACCTAAGAATACATGCTTTTATTTTTCTTCTATCTTTAATAGTTTCGTAGATAATGCCTCCAAAAAATGGGAGATGTCCAATGATTTACGACCACCTAGACCACCGTAATGACATGTTACCTATCTTAAAAAAAACTTTTTTTAAAATGCGCTCTTATTTTTTTAAAAAAAATGTAGTTGTGACATTATTAGTTTTTTTTATTAATTTTTGAAGTGGGTCCAATAATTTATCACCACCCTGTACTGAAAAGTAAAAAAAAAAAAAAAAAGTCATGAAGAACGAAATTTTATACAAATTGATTTAACTTTAGAGAAGTTACCTTATCGAATTTACGAATTTCCATCCATTTTGTATGGATTAGAATTAATAATTAGCTGCGTTTAATTAATTTGGTTAGTTGATTCATGAAATCCATTCTTTAGTATCTTTAATATGCTTTTATTAATCAAATATTTTTTCTTTCTGTTTGAGTTATTAAGAGTATCTGATATGTTGAGGATTGAATGTATGTGATTTGTTAGTGATAATAAGCTAAAATGAATTAGAAAGTAAAAAATGAAATGGGTATAAGTAAAAGTCTTTTTTTTATACACCTTATATTTAAAAAATTCTAATTAGAAGAATTATTTCTAGTTTTTTTTATTTAAATGTAATTTATTTGTTTGCTAAAGATGCAAGATTAATTCTGCTAATTAGGTGCTATCATTAGATATCACAAACTGTTATTACGAATTATTTGTGTTGCTTAGAGGCTATGTGCAATTTGGCTTAAAACAATTCAGATTAAATCAAAATCTTTTAAGAAATTGTGATTATTTTTATCATTGCTCAATTTAAAAAAAGAACTTTTTATCTGTTGGATATAATTTTTCTCCCACTAAAGTGTTAAATTTTTACTGTACTGTGTTAATAGTTATCTTTTTTTAGGTGGATTGATGTTATAAAGGGTGCAACCCTCAGGAGTTGAAACATATTGGGCCAAAGAAGATTACAAAAAAAAATTCCAACTCATATTCAAGTGTTCATGAGAATCTCATGTCTGACTATATCTTTAAAGAATACTCAGTTGAACTAATAATTTTTATATTTCTACATTAATGTTTGCTTGAAAGTATATGTAGCTTCAATGACAATTTTTACATTTTATATTTGATGTCCTGTTTAAGAATCGTTTTTGTTGTTATTGTGTGTCTTGATAAGACGGGTAGTTGCTTTATAGTATGCTTGTGAGTTTAAATTATAAAACTGAGATGCACTATTTCCTCCATTTAAAATTTATATGAGTATGTATTTGTGATTTTAAAAGTTGACGAAAGTTTCTTTTAAAACGTTGTTTGACAAATGTGCTTGAAGTAACATGAAATGTCAAATCGAACATAATATGAGGCAGCATTGTGTAAATATTTATTTTATAAATCAAGTATAAAATATTTCATTTACTTGAATATATGATATTTGTACTTTTTGTTATTAAAAAATGTGTGTTCACTAATTTTTGATTTCAAGATTTAAGTTTTTATTATTTGCAGTTATTTAACCCTGCATTACCAGTGCAGCTTAAAACAATCTTCAGTGACAATATCTGATTGAAAGCATTTTACTGAATCGCTGTTTTTTACTGAGTTCAAGAGAAAAAGATTCATATGGGAAAAAGAATTTTATATTTTTATAGTCAAACAGATGTTTTAATAAATTGAAATCTATGTCTGTATCATCTTAATATATATATATATACATATATATATAGGGTGTTTAGAAAAAACCTGGCAAAAATGAAAGGGTAGGTCAGGCATACAGAAATATGTTATTTTCGTAATAAAACGTGGGGTAGGAAAATGCAAAGGGTATTCACGACAGGGGGCTCTGTCAGTGAATTAAGTAAAAGAAAAAGATACACCAGATGAAATGTACAACACAGATTGAATGGAATATAAATTTTCAATAGCACAACAACCTAGTTTCATGAACAACAGTATGTGAAGCATGTATCGCTTTAGACAGCAAGTCCTTTAAACACTTACTTATTCTTCTCCAACACTCCTTAAATATTCCGAAGGTTTGTTGATGCTGCGTCCTACTTGCCATCATTGTGTCTATCATGCCGAATATGACTTGTAATATTTTTACTAATGCAACTGGGATTGTTATGCTATTATAAATTTGTATTCCATTCAATTGGCTTTGTACATTTCATCTGATGTATCCATTTCTTTTACTTAATTCACTGACAAGGAGCCCTCTGTAGCAAATTCCCGTTGCATTTTTGACTCCATCGTTCTATTGCGAAAATGACTTGTTTCTGTATGCCTGACATACCTTTTTATTTTTGCCATATTTTTTTAAACACCCTGTATATATATAATCAATCATTAGAACTTTTCAACATTAGAGACCTATTCGTAGGTATCTTATAAATATATATATATTATATTATTTCTACATATTTCTCTTACCACAGGGTTACTTACTGCCTCCCTGCTCTAACCAAATAGATTAGATTTTTGTATCATGTTGCGCAGTATTTCAAAGTAAAAGTACTAAATAAAATTTATTAATTATAGAAGAAACATCATATCATTAAAAAATGAACCTAATCGTTAACATTGAAATTTAATTAATTTTTTTAGAATAGTTGGAATTCTAAAATCACTGTATGTGCCAATTTTTTGTAATTTTCTTAACTTTAATTTTACATTTTTTTATTGATTGCTTTTGCTTTTCATCTTGTGATTTTTTTTTCTCTTTTTTTTAAAACAATTATTTTATGTTTCATGTTTTTCTTCTTAATGAATAATTTGTACAAACATTAATGTTCATAATTTGCAGTAAATTCAAATATATGTGCAATTTGTTATGTCACTGTATGTGAATTAATTAACATAAATTATATATATATATATATACATCCTATTGCATTTTTTTTTTGTCTATTTTGCACGATCGCTTACTAACCTACATAATGTAAATTAAGGGAACATTGTTTTTATTTAAAGTATAAGTTTTGTGTTATTTTTTTCAGTGTTTAAACTTTTTCTCTTTCAAGAATTCATGTATTTATTAAAAATTCCATTTTAAACTTCTACTAGGCATTTCTTGGAAAGTTATTTTCAAGTTACTCATTTTATTGACGAAGAATGTTATTAATATGTTGTTGAATAAATATCAACTCTATTGGAATTTAAAATAGTGGCCATGTCAAAGTAAAGCTTTAATTAGAAAAACTAATGTTTGTATCATTTTAAATACTTTGCTTACGTTTCCCATATGCAGCTGATGGATATTCATTGTTTCTGAACTTTTAATTCTGAATGAATTTAGTTTAGTTTTAAAAAACGCATCCGATTATCTTTCTTTTTGATTGAATGCATTTTCTTAATTAAAGAGTAGTGTATTTACTTTTTGTTGAAAAGAAACTCCACGAATAATCTGAAATTCTAGAGTCTTTGAGCCAAAATGATCTTTTCAGAAATTTATTCCCACACTCAAAACCTTCATAAATCTTTTCCATGAATTGTATCTTTTAATAGGGATGGAAGAATTTAAGCTTGATAGATGTGGTTACTACTGTGGGTGTGAAAATGTGATTCTTTGTGATACATACAGAATAGTTTTTGTTGTTTTTTATTTTATTATCTTTGGCTGTTTAAGATTTATCTTTCATGGTATGAAAATATGGTTATATTTTCACATCATGAAATTTATATTTGCCAAAGTATAACATATTTTTTTTTTCTATCTGTAAACTTTTGTTGCTGTATCACCATAAAAACCAGGATGATAATTCAGGAAAGTCAGGCAAAGCATTTTTTCAAAGTGATGCATCTTTTAGCTGTTATCATTTATATTTTATCAGCATAAAAGGCAATTGCATGTGTTTACAAATTCGTATTGCAGGGAAAGGGGAAAAAAAGGCCCTTGAATGATTCCCTTTACCCAATACAGATTTTCAGGTTAGTTTATGTTTACTGTATCTAAAAATAGATTAACAATCTTCAAAACTACTTCCTTTTGTGCTTATGCTCTGTTGCATACATATACATGTCTTAATTTTTAAAACTAAATGTATATTTTTATCTGTGAAGTACTGTCGAAATCCTGCAGATTAAGTTCATAAATGTTTATCAAGGTGCAGAATTATTATTATAAGTTGCACATAATTGAATGATTTAATTTTATAAATATTTGAAATTATTGATGTGTAATTTAATATGATTTTTAGCTTTCTAATTTAATTTAACTCATTTAAGAGCATTTTGTTCACATGTGGCAGGCATTGACCTTTAAGTCTTTCATCTAATTAATATTAGGTAAACATTGTCTTTAAATATACCTATAATTGATTTAGTTAATTTAATTACTTTTAATATGGCATTTTTGCTTTTGTGCAAGAAATTAGTTGATTTTTTGAAGGTTGGTATGATGTGTCAATGTGAACAGCATCATTTATTGTGAATTTCAAAATAACTATAACTTTGAAAAATTTTAAATTTTATTTTAAATGTAAAATAACTAAAATTTTGCTTATTTAAATGTGTATAATATTTTTCTTTATCTTATTCACTTGCTGAAATCACTGTTTCATCTACTCTAGTTTATTCCATCTTCTATACTACTTCATTTTTTAATAGTTCAATGCCTCTTTTTTTTTATTAAAAAGTAAACCTGTCATCCTTATTTTATTTTAATATGTTTTTTCTTATGGTTATTTGGTAAATTCTTCACGAGATTGTGTTATGTAACTTAAAATTCATCACATAATGATTCAAACGATATAAATATTTATTATACCTTCCTCTCTTCTATTTGTTCATTTGCACTGTAAGAGATAATACAAAAGTAGAAGTAATCCCCACTTAAACCTTTTAAATCTTTAATGACAGTTTAAGGTTGATTTTAAACCCATAGTAAGACCACAATTCTTTGGAAGAATGAGACATGATTGAATTGGACTCTCCCATTCTCATCAGCCCTTTATTTTCCATTTTCGAAGCAGTAAATCTATCACTTTGATGTTTTGATTAATTGTTTTGTGGATTATCAGCACAGAACTTCCCTTTTTGTCAATGACGCGAAGTTCCTTATCACTTTCATGCAAGTAACATTAAAAACAAACAGAGAATTTAATGCAATCCATGCACTAGGGGTAATTCCCACCCTTTCTTGGTAGTGCTGATCACTGCATTCTTCTTTTAATTCCTGTCTCCCCTCAAAACCGGCTCTCTTCATCCTTAAGTGAAAACGATCTGATCAAACTTCATCACCTAAAATTTGCCATCATAGGGTTAAATAGAATGAAACGTATTCGTTCCGTATTTTTTTGCACTAGATGAAAATAAATAAATAAAAGAGAGAGACGGAGAATGGTAGACACAGGTGGAAATTCTTTTTCTTTTCCACTGCTTCTATTTTAATGGATTACTTTTTAGTTAGGTTAAATATTTGAATTATAAAGAAAATATTTGATGAAAAATATATTGTGTTTAAGGGCAAAAACAAACAAGAAATATTTATAAGATGATAAACAAATGATGTTGTAAGAGAAAGGATAAAGAGCAATATGTTTGTTTTTTCAGATTTTTAAAAAAAATTTAGTTACTTTCTGTAAATGGTAGAAGAAATTCTGAAGTTCATTTTAAATTAAAAAAGACAAATAAGAATCGTACCTATACAAGAAAGACGATTAATTATAAGGCAGTCAGCTTAATCCTGCTAAATATATAAAACATGCTAGCTTTAAAAAATGTGATTCTCAAAAAGGCAAGCCTAAGCTCATATAAAAAAGAGATATAAAAGAAAATAAGTGAAAGTGGTATTAAAAAAAATTAAGTATTTCATAAGTAGATCAAAATAATACTCCTAAGGAAAGAATGTTAGAGGTTCTATGTTATTCATTTGAAATCTCTGTTTATTATAAAAGAAGGTGAAGATTTTAAAAAATCGCTGCCAAGTTTTTAAAAAAGCCATTAGTTAATTTTTTATTCTAAATTCTTTTTTTTTTTTTTTTTTTGCCTGTGATACAATATGTTCCAAATTTCATAAAATCCAAATCTTTCTTTCTCCACTTTTTTAGTTCTTTATGTTTAGAGCTGTTTGAAGTTAACTTTTTTTCAGTCTATATTACTTTCTTTTTAATTCCATAGTAAATCACTCGATATTTTTTTATTAATATAACATCTTAAAATCATTTAATTATCGTATATTTGGATGTATATTTCGTTGAAGGAAAATCGGATATGCTATTATACTGTCATTCAAAAATTTGTGCGGCTTTTATTTGCAATGTTCTTAACGTAAAATTTTCAATTCAAATTTCTACTTGTTGAATGATTAAAAAAAAATTTTTTTTTGCAATTATTATAATGAAACTAATTTGTTGAGCAATAAAGTCCATAAAAGGTTTAAGTTTTGATATGCTTGATAATTATGGTTTGCTTAGCAAATTCATGACTCTAATTAAAGCAATGAGAGATGGCAAAATCATTTTATGAGGATGGATCCAAAAAAAGTTTACAAGGGAGTAATAGAAAATTATTTATTAACGATAGATAGAAAATACAAAAGTGAATTAGGAGGCATACTTGCCGATCATTTTTTTACATAATCACCAAATCTATCTAGGCATTTATTTGAACACAGGGCCAACTTGTTTAACCCGTCTTGGTAGAAATCACGTCCTTTCCCATTTAGCCAGTTCCAGATAAGTGTTCCCTGCCCATTGAGCAGTCTGAAGAGAACCTTGTTCCAGATAAGTGTTCCTTCAATTTTGGGGCAAGGAGATAGTCACTGGGCCATCGTGAAGCCATACAACGCAAACGCCTTGGTATGTTGAGTAATGGTTTCATCCTCGTGCATGACCATACTGCTCACAAAACTCAAGAATTGCTGTATAAGTTCAAGTAGGAAGTCTGGAGCCACCCCCATACAGCTCAGATTTGGCACCTGATCTGGGTTCCAAACACTTATCTAGAACAAGATTCTTTTCAAACAGTGATGTGAAAACGGCTGCCGAGAGCTGGCTCAATGAGCAGGGATGTGATTTCTACCAAGCCAGATTAAACAAGTTGGTCCTGCGTTCAGATAAATGCCTAAATAGATTTGGTGATTATGTGGAAAAGTGATCGGCAAGTATGCCTCTTAATTCCCTTTTATGTTTTCCGTCTATTGTTAATAAATCATTTTTTAGTACCCTTGTAACCTTTTTTTTTTTTGGATCCATCCTCGTATATCTAATTTTTTTCATGACTGAAATAAAGCACCAAAATGATCACTTGTATTTATTGTTGTATTCAAAATTTTTAAGCTGTGCCGTTATTCAGAATTAATTTCTTAAATTTTCTTTTTTGCATCTGTGAAAGAAAACTAATTTTTTTACTAATATTGCCACTATGCGTCTGTTATGTGAACTTCAATTTCTTGCAAAATAGTTGCACTAATCAACAGGCTGATAACTTTAGGATGCAGTATATATACAAAGCTTTGTAAAAAAAATTTCAGGATTACAGTTTAATATTTAATAAATCGGTGATGGTTTATTGTAAACTTCGCATTATGTGAATAGCATCGAACAAAATTCCTGTGATAGCTCAATCACTGGTTTTATGTACCTAATTATTAAAGTAGATTGTTCCAGCAAAAGAAAAAGAAGCAAAAGGAAGACTTTTTATTTCACTTGAAGTGTCAAATCCTTTTATGTGCTTTGTTTTTGCTTGGATTGAGAGAAATTTTATTTCCAGTAAAAATTAATGTGCTATATTATACTTTTGAAAAAGTCCGTAGCATTCATCCATACTTTTTAAGAAAGTGTTTTTATGATTAAACTTCTATTTAAATGTAATTTTATTTGAATTAGTATGTCATTTTATAAATAATAATATCCTAAGATGGCTAAGTTTTTTTTTAGTTCAATGCCAGAGTAAATTCTTTAATCATAAGTGAATTTGCCGTCGTGAATTTAATGTTTATTTTGTCAAATCTTGTAGGAAGCATGAAGCATTACAGATGTCTATTGCTTTAACCTTATGCATTTGAATTCACATCGGGATTCTATTTGGAGCATAGATTAATTTGCCATCCAATAAAAAACTGTAACATTAATTGTTTAAAATTTATGTAGACTAATAATAATTATTATTTTTGAAATAACACAAAAATTACTCTTTACTTATATTAAGGGTTTTCGACTGTATGTTTTATAAAAAGGAATTCAGAAAGAGTGCATATTTTATATAATTCGCAAATACTGTTTTATCTCTAAATATATTTTCTTAAATTCTAACTATGATTGTAATTGATATCAGAATTGAAATCATTTCTTTGCTGCAGTACAAGATATCTCTTCTATTTGAGAAGTCTTGTAGCAATAGAATGTACTTAAGTTTGTATTTTAATTCCCTCATAAAGAAAGGACTTAAGTTATTTTTGTGTCAGATTTTTGCCAAGTGTTCAGAGTTGAAATTCACATTTAACATTAAGCTTGTAAACTTCTTTGGAGTGTTAACTTTAACATGTCTGGTTTTATTCTGGGGCACTATAAATTTTAGTTTCCTGTTAATTATTCTTTATCTTGCTATGAACCGTGAATGAGTTTTCTACACTTGAAATGATTTCCTCCCCTCCAAGTGCAAACTTGGAGGGGATGTAGAATACACTGTCAGGAATTATAATAGGAAAGCATGGTCGGAAAAGCCACCCTCAAGTGATAGAGACATAATGACACAGTAAAGGCACAATACATAAAGCAGTGTGAAGTGCTTTATTACCCAATAAAGAGTACAGTAATAGTTTCAAGAATCACAGGACGTGTTATGAATTTCACCCATTGTCATTGATGCACACATGTCATCTACACCACATGGATTGCTGAACATTCTCAAAAATATCAGGCCTTTTGAGGATCACTGCAGCAGTGATTGTGATTCCTGCTGCCAGGTCCATGTCATAATATACTGGAGTTTCATACCAATGTCCTTGAAGACACCCCAGAAAAATAAATCAAGAGGAGATAAATTAGGTGATCTGGGAAGCCATGTGACAGGACGACTATGTCCAAACAACCTGCATCAGCACTGTAAAGATTCCATGTTCAGACAGGTTTTCATGCACATGAGTGAACATTTGCTGATTTGGTATGCGCATCATTGGTAGTCTTCCCCTGTATTATTGTAACACAGCAAGTCAATTTCTGTTAGTTAGGCCATACACTAAGTGAATATTGACCAACTCGGTGTTCGTGAAATGATTCATATTGACCACACTCGATCGACGTCTACAATGAGGTACAAGGACATGCTGAACTTGAGAGGTCGCGTACAGCGCCACCTGTCCATTTCCGACCATGCTTTCCTATGTGATTATGATTCCTATCGATGTTCTCTAGCTGCCCTTCCAAGTTTGTATGTGGAGTTCTGAGACACCCTGTATATGTATGCTATCCAACAAAATGCATGACTTGTGTACAGAAGATAGTCAAAAGTATCTCTAAACATTTAGAATGAGCGTTTCTAAGGGACAAATAGTCGCACAAAGTTTATTTTCAAAATTACTGATCTGATTTGGATTTTTCTTCTTATGCAGCTAGAATTTAGAACAGAGATAAAAATACACCAAAGTGATTATATCTCTCCAAATTTTATTCATCTATTTTGAAATTATCCTGCTTTATCATACTTAATTTGAATACTTTTTTTTAAAATTGTAGAACAAGAATCTGATTTATACTAAAGCAATTGCAGGATTACTCAGATGGTCATTGCATCATGACTGCATACCAGATAAGTGGTTTGACTTGAATTTATAAAATGGGATCTAATATGATGGTATTAATCTTAGGATTTAGAAACCTAGTATAATATACATTGTTTTGTTAAAAGTTGCGTGAATCCACATTTGTGAATCCAAAATCAAGTGTTTAATTCATCTCATGCCAAATAAGTTTGGAATCCAAGGCATAATGAAATTCATCATCATGTCTTATAGATCTATTATTTTCCCGTGTGACAAATCTAATGTTTCTGCTAACCGAGGCTATTTCTGTCCAATAATACATTCGCTACAAATGGTGAACATCAGAAGCGGCCCGAAGTAACTTGACCAACCGGGCAAGGCAACAATATGACTCCCCCCTTCCCTCAAACAACGTATTTTTTTTAAAAAAATTCTATAATGTCTGTATTCTAAATGTCAAACGAACTTTTGCTTAGAAATATTCATGTTTTACCTGCAAATGTGACTTAATAATATTATGGTGAGAATTGTTAAACTTCAGCTATATTCAAGATTATACAGTGGTCTTGCTGAAACTAAATTAATGTTTTCAACAATTTTTTTAAACATATGATTTTCATTCTAAAGTCTATCAAAACACATTTTCTTCACACTCCTGCTTTGGCGCCATGGGCAATTGCCCGGGCTTTGGTGAACATTGTAGTAGTGTTCAAATGTCTGGAAATAGGCAGAAATTTTGCTACTGAAATAACAGCGCTCAATATATTCAAATCTACAGTTTAACAACACAGTCAGAAACATTTTTCTGCAACGAAGTATCATGATGCCTAAGTTTCATTAGAAAGTGGTCTATTGAGATTTAGCTGTCAAAATAATGGCTCCAGAATGTTGCTTTGTGGAGTTAAACTTCCTTATTCTAATTATTCTCTTCCAGTCATGCGAATTTTGAGCATTTTAATATGTTGTTGGCAATTGAATGCAGTGGGCATGATGATCTAGCCTGGTCATTGGCTGCACAAGTGTATTTGATGAACTATGTGCTGTACATTAGTTTGTAGCAGCTTGTAATAATTGCTTTTTGATTGATCATGTTGATACTATGAAGAAAGCAGACAGTGAACAGAGGATGAGTGTTTATTGATCCCTAGACCGTTTTGATTTGTAATCATTATAGTAGCATGGAAAAAACCCCGAATGTGCTGTGTTTCTGACTTGAAGATTCCAAGATATTATATTATCATAATTTATTCTTCATGAAAGGAAAGTATCCATTGGACACTATTGAAAAAAAGTGTCTTCATACTGTGTGTATTCTATAAAATGAGCACACACTACCTGACAGTCCATATTGCAATATCACGTGTCTCTAAATTTCAAAAGGAATAAAAGAAAATGCCATGATTTATTTCTAAAAATTATGGAAATGAGTGACAAAATAATTTGTTTTGAATTTCTGGACTATCCGATTTTTGGCTTTTTTGATGATCTAATTAATGGCATTTATTATTATTATTTTTTTTTGGTAAATTATGTTATTTAAAGGACAGCAGAACTGAGAAGTCTTACAAAATTCATTGTGATAAAATGCTTATACCTGTGGGTATATTAATTTTACATAATTATTCAAATACCATAGCGTTTTCCCCCCTTCCCCTTACATGTGATTTTTTATTGTTGATATTTTTTATGTGTTGTGTGCTTGACTAGAAGTTATTTTCGATTCTCTTTTAGTACTTATGCCTAAAAATTTCCTAGAAAAGAAATATATGTAATCATATTGTAAGGTTGCTTTACCATCAACATGATTTTGTAATATTTATCATTATTAATTGAAAGCTTGTTCTTATATTTGAAGGAGGGAGTATTCAACAGTTTTCAGTATTTAATATGTAGTATTTATTCTACAAAACAATCTTATTTATCCCTACAACTCTACCGCCTATAGTGTTCGTTGGATGATCATTTTACTATGAATCTCAATCGCTTAGCTTCAGCTACCATTCTTATTTTAAAAGTTAAAATATGGAATATTCAGAATATGTTGTTTGTATTTTATAACAAACATCTCAGTCAGTGTGTGCATTTCACACATAAATATTCTTTAAATAGTTTCATTTATTTATTGTGCTTTTCCAGTAAATTGGTTTTTTGATTATGAAATACGAAAGATATTTGCAGAAATGCCAAAGAGAAATTTTGGATTACTTTCATTTGCTATCTTTTTGATTTCCCTCTTGATTCTTTTTAAATAAAAGTTAAATAATTTGGAATAAAAAAGATGTTGCAAAAGAGGTGAAAGCACAATTATGAACAGTGGTTGTCACTGAATTTATTCAAAGAGAAGCTTGATGCTGTTATATAATTTTTTCCTGAAAAGTTGAAGGCTCTCATTTCACCATATGGCCTAGAATGAAAGTATTCTATTGATGGTAGCAAAAGAATGTCCCATTTAGCAGACATTTATTTTAATATAAGAGAGTAGCTATTCTTCTTTGGGTGTTTTGTTTTAATTTGAGTAATAAGCTCATAATTATCATTCCTATTATTAATCATTCCTACTATAAAAGAATTTATCTAGAAAATCATTTTTATTCAGGAGATTACATTAAATGTCATTTTACATTAAGAGAACAAAATACTGTGCATTTGTAATTGACTTGAATGATTAAAATTTAGGTAAAAATAAATACTAAAAATATTTTACAGCCATAAATATTCAGCTGTAACTCCAAGTTTTTTACTGAATATTAGAAGAATATTGATGTAATTAAATGTATCCTTACTTCCTATAGAAATTTCTTTGGATATTCTATTTCGAATTTTCAAAGAAGTAAAGTAATTCGAAACATTATTTATACTTTTGCTGATCTTTGAATTCATACATTTCTTCCATGGTAATGAAAAGTTTTTAAAGTTACGTTCAGTATCAGCTTTTAAGAGTTTATAAAGTTTATTTAAATTTTTACTTTAAAAAACGACAGAAAAAAAAATCTGGTTCACAGACAGTTTTTATAAGAAATATCCATATGTCTTAAAATAACTATTTAAACCTAATTAATTATGATTGTGTATTTTGTTTGTGTATCAAGTTCTAAATGTGCTGAAATGAAAAGCAGAAAAGAAGCATTTTTTGTTTTATTTTCAAGTTATACTTCTTTAAGATGTGAAACTGTTGAAATGAAATTTCATATCCATATTTAAATTTATTCTTGACTTGCTGTTTTTGGAGCATTCATATTTCACTATTATGTTTTTATGATCAGTGGATATTTTTATTCCAATTATTTTAAGTTAGGAGTTTGATATCACTGTTATGAGGAGAGTGGGAGTTAAAAGGTCAACCTGATTTTTTTACAAAATTCTTATGAAATTTTAAATATATTAAGCAACATTAACATTAAGCTCTCAACCAAATTACGTAATCATATATAATATAGTTTAGAGCCACAGTTCTCATGGATATTTGTTGCATTAGTGGTACAACAAGTAATACTGAATTACTGGCTTAGAATTGAAGTTTACCCTTTAACTGAAAAATTTCGTTACTGATTCTTAAATTGCATGTCCATACAGTCTTTAGAAAGCTTTCTAAAAGAATAGCAATTTAATTTTTCTATTAGACATTGCAGTATATTTGTTGTTGAAAGATGTCCCAGTATTTTAATGTTAAAAGTAAGAATATAAAATCTAATGGGTTCAATTCCATTTATTTCCTCATAAGAACAGTTAAAAATAGAGTTAAATCGATGTCATTAGTATTGATTTTAGTTGATTGTGTAGCATTCGCTCTTATTTAAAAAGCATGACATAATTCTTGTGAAAGTAGAGACTCATTTGTTCGTTGTACACGGGTCGAATATGTCTTTAAAAAATTTAAATTTCCTATGAATTCCATAAGTACACTAATAGCTAAAATTGTGAAAACCTTTTAGAAAAACTGCATTTCTCAACTTTGGTGGCTCGTAACACCATTTGTTTTAAGATTAGTACTATAAGTTTTCGTTCAATTGATACAGATTTTATTCAGAAATATGAAATTTTTATGAAGAAGTTTTAATCAGAACAGCAGTTACAAAGAGAAGAGTGACTGTTTAAAATGCATATTTGATTCTCTCCACTAAACGACGAAGCTAAACACAAAACACTTCATATTGTGGAAGTATACAAGAAAGTTGAGGGGAGACACTCCCGTTGTTCACTCAAAATAACGCTGTTGTATTGATTTGTGATCCAGATTATGCAGGTTTTGGCTTATTTGAATTTTTTCATCTATTGGTGTTAGAGGAAAATAACTGTCTTGAAATTCTAGCTTATGTAGCTAATTCTCTCGAGTTATGAAACAAATTTCTGTCACTCAACTTTACATTATACTGTTCTATTTCATTCTATATGCATCCAAATGATTTTTTTATGTCACTCGGGCAAAATCTTCTATCATTTTATGCCTTTAGTTGTCTGATTTTGCTGTGAATGAGTCTCTTCTTCAAAAATTTAGAAATGCCTCCTGCGGTGAAGTTCCCAACAATTATTCTTCTAAGTTCATCAAAACTGTAGTCTTATTCGCTAAATGAGCCATTTTACATCGCTTTGTCGATGAATGGGCAACTCTTTAATTTTATTACATATTACAAGCTCACTTATTGGAAGAACACACACAAAGAAACCTCAACCATCTTAATACACAACACTCTGGCTGATGTCTTTTTTCAACTCCAACACATCACGTCTCTAGCTATATACTGCCAAAACTAGATGACCAAAGGTTTGTTCTCTATGCATTCGTGTTTATTCGCATAAAACAAAGCTACTTCACATCAACCTAAGTGAGCAGCGCTTCTTTTTTCTATTTTTTTAAAAACTTTTTATAAACTATAGATAATTGATCAAACTTAAATTCATTACAATATGAATTAAATTATCTTTCGAATAATATAATGTTACTCAGAAACAATTGGTGTTATAAACCATCAAGCGTCAGAAACATTTTTTTTTTCAAAAAGTTTCCTCAATTTTGGCCGCTAGTGTAGATTTATGATTTAATATTCAAATATGATGAATTTTTGTTGCAAAAAGGCGATTATAATCTGTGGAGATATTGATATATTTTATCTCGGGTAATCTTAATGGTATAACTTAAGTCCAAACAGTAAAGATAAAGGTGTAGCAGATCGTATGCAAGTGACCTGAACAAATTGTGTGTGCTTATAAATTGTTTTTATCATTTATGGAATCTTTGTTAGCTGCATTATATGTGGCTTCATAGCTACCTATATGTATTTTAAAGGCATTGTATTTTCATAATCAGTCTCAAATTTAACCCTAAAAATCAAAGTTATAATTGTGAAAAATAAAAGCAATGAACACACATATTTCAGCGTGCACTATACAGGGGAGAGTCTCCGAATTTGGACTACCTTCACATTTTTTAATGTGTAGTGATATAGAAGAAATTTTAGCGGGAAAAAGAAGTGGTAGAATTTTTTTGTAGTTTATTTATCTTCAAAATTAATTAATTTTTTAAAAAATACACTTTATGGAAAGGAAAAAATAGCTTTAAAAATTGTGTTATCTGTCCAATCAAGGAAACCGGTTGCCCAGATTGAACCACCAATTTCTTTAAGCACAATTAAAGCAAAAATATATACATTTTTTATTCTTAAATTCACACCAGCACACAACGCATGAACCCAAGTATGACATTTTATGCACTGTATCTCTTCCTCTTCTCCCTTCGTTTCCTCACAAATGATACGCATCCTTAGTTCATATTGTTTTTGTTCAACATTCGATTATGGCTTTAGTGTCCTTTTAATTTATTTTTTTCGCTTTGACTTGACTTGTTCCACTTCCAATTTATGAGGATTACTGGTGGTGGTAACTGCTTTCTGAACTATTTCCTGTAGTTTAAGATAATAATCCTATTTATTTTAACAGTCCAATTTAAACAAGTGTTCGCGGTCTAATCTAGGCAACTTTGGGACAACGACAACAAAAAATTTCCCTAACCTTATTTTAAAATTATTTTAATAAAATTATTATCTATTATTAAATCTAGCCAAACAAATTTTCTATCGGAAGATGTAATAACATGGTTTCCTACTTGCTTTAAAACAGTAAGGGCTTTTTGTCTTTTGTTAAAATAATTAATGGATGGTACCTAAATTTAAACACTTGTTCTCTAACTGTAACCACGTAGAGCTTTCTCTTAAAAATGATTTCATACACCTAATTTGCATCATTACAACATAATTTGCCTATATTGCGGCCCAAATATTTAATACTAGCAGTACGCGCATGGCGTTGCACGTGGAATCAGGACTTCAACAAAATGGGGAAAAAAATGCCCACAAGGACACGAAAAGTTTTTGAAAACAAAATCAAAACAAAAGATACACATTATTGATTTTCGACAATGACACGAATGTAATGACGTCACCGGAAGGAATCGGATTGTAGAAAGCATATTACGTCACCTCCTGCGAGGAAGGTCACCACCAGCCAATGAAATTGCATCAATGCATTCGGGTTGGTCAGGAGAAATGCTCGCTAGCAAAAAAACTGTGTGAACTGATCAGGGAAAAATTAATTAAAAAAAAAAACGGAATAAGATATTTTAACCGTTCTTGTTTTGAATCCGACAGAAATGTTCCAGTTATAAGCTGAAAAAAAAATGAAAATTATAGAGTTGTTAAAACGTCAGATGCGAGAATTTGAAAAAATCCTTATCAAAAATTACCATAAAACTGACTATTATTTAAAAATTTCTCAAAATTCAGTAAATTGCGTTAGAAATTCAAAACAAACTTCATTAGAACGAAAATTGTTTGTTCTATTTGCTAGTGCATTGATTGTTTTTCAACGATCATTAGAAAAGATACTACAGCCGTAAACGTGCCAAAAGTGACCCAAAACAACACAAAAACATTAAATAAAAAATTTTCTAGATTAAATTTTAAAATTCCGGCTTCGAGGTGCATTGAGTCACCATTACGACTACCTGTGTGCCAAATTTCATGGCTGTAAGTGCGATAGATTCGTCTGGACATCGCTCACGCACGCACGCAAACATTGACTTTTATAAGTATAGATTGCATGCTCTCAAATTCCGAAACACTCCGCGCTGTTGCGCATGCGCCAGGCGGAGTTATTTTCACTAAAATAGGGGAAAAGTGAAAAATGGAGGAGGAGAGGGTTGTTTACATTTTTTTTACTACTTATCATGACCTAACAAAGAACTCCGGAAATGTGCTCATCTTACTCACTGCCCGTCATCCCTTTCCGGAATAAAATCATCCGAAAGTGCTAATCTCGGGATATTGAAACAATCAGTAGAATTGAAGCTACGACACCGGTCCAAATTCGGCAACTCTTCCCCAATGATTATCTGTATCAATATTGTGAAATTCAAGAATACTCATCTTAACCTCTTTTTTTTTTCACTTACGTCAGAGTTCAGATCAATGAGCTTAATGGAGGGAGAAGCTTTATCTTTTATTTTTAGTGTTTGTTTGTATGGTTTCATTTTTCTTTCAACATATTATTATGAAATGAATTAAATGAACTTAATAGTAAACTGAACTGCAACATTTTGTTTTTTTTTACGTTGATATCACTTTGACTTGTTTGGCGCAGCATAGTCGAATGAGTGGCTCTTGCGCCTCAAAACACCTAAAGCAACGTTCTGTGGTTTTCAACCTTTTGAGACCAAGGAAAACTATCACCTTCAAGCTGTTTATGAATCTTGACAGTGAACCTATGTTGTATAAAACAGTGATACAATGTATTACTCAATACAGTGTCAATATGTAACATTTTTTAATAATCCTTACTTACACACTCTGTCAACCCTTTCCAGGCCTGTATGTCATTTGACACCACCGGAGTAATGTGGGTTCCTTTGCGTCTCCGCTTTTAATTTGGACTGAAGATGATTTGATGGGGCCTCGATGGTAACATGATCTGGATGCAAATGAATAGTGAATGAATAATTTTAATCTGTTAAGAAATTAATGTTTAATAAATGAAAACTTTTAAATATGAAGTATTTCTTTTTTTTACTATCAAATAATAATTTTAGCCGGAAAGGGTGAATGAATATCTTTTTGCAGCATTTAAAACCTTCTCCCATTAATAAAGAATTGATTACATGAAAGAAATCTGTCTCGGAACAAACTTTATATGTAAAATTCATCTGATTTACGTATTTGCTTTATTGATATGTGTACAAAATTCGTGAATGTCAGGTAGCAAGTTTTATTTTTTACAACCAGGAAAAAAACTTATGACAACAGTTCTTATGAAATTTCATGAACTCTCATTCTCCCTTATTTATCTAATGGCCTCTTGTTTGAGATAAATGTCAGATATGTTTGATGTTACATTTTTTGTCTTCATTCTGAAGATCAGTATATGTTTGCTCATTCCTTTTTCAGAAAATGTATATTTTGACATAAAAGAATCGGAAACTCTTATAAATGTTTCTAATTTAAGGAATATATATGTGTTCAGGGAATTTGTCTTCAATGTTTTGAATTTTTCTATGTATTTTGGTGGTTTAAAGTTTTCTTAAATATTTATCCATCAAAATAATATTTATATGTCATTGCCAAATTGTACTAATTGTTTAATAGTAAAAGTTAAGTTTAGGGTACAGAGCCATTCCTCTTCGCTTTGCATCGCCAACTTTTTGTCGCCAAGGGCAAGATGGTTTGGCGATGTGAGGACATTTGTTTTGGGCGAGCATGAACATTTTATTGTTCTCTTGCGTACCCGAACCGAATTTTTTTAAACTTAAAAAATATCAACGGTTTCGCTTTCAGCAAAGCCGGAAACTAATAGCTTCGCTTCTTCATTGAATGTTAGGAATCTACCTTCTTTTAAAAAATTCTGTAAACTGTCAAAATTAAAGCCGTTAAATTCCAAACGAAATATTATGCAAATTCTATTGAAACGTCCAATAAAATTTAAATTGCTGCATAGTTGACCAATCAAGACGAAGCGCAGAACTCCAATTTAATGATGCGCGCTTCAGACACTAATTTGAACGTCACTGCGCAACCAAAACAAATGTAAACACATCGCTAAACCGTCTTCCTCTTGTCGTCAAAAAGTTGGCGATGCGAACTGTGGAGAAACGGCTCCGTACATGAAACTTAACTTTAACCTGTTTAATTTTGAAAAGATTTGTGCATTTGTTTTCAGTTTTACCAGTGCATTCTCATGAAACATATCAGTTCTGTTGGAATGTGTCAATCAAATAATGTTATGAAATTGCTCTAAATTGTTATGAATAGTACAAATATCATTAGATCATTATACTGTCATTGTAGACTTTTCATGGTGCGCTTTATTTGAAAATGAGTAAAAAACGAGCTGTTGATGGAGTCATCGATCCCTGGAAATTGTTGGGATAGAAACAATTTATTTTAGTGTATTAAAATTTTCAATGACATTGATTGAATATTTCATCTGGTTATGAATACGTCAACTGAAAATGCCTTGAATGCTTTTGTGTCTTCTTATACAGTTCCAAGGCAATTTGAACCACTCAATTATTACAATTCTCTTTATTTTGTCATTGCTGCTTAAAGAATTTCTGTGCTGTTAGTTTTTGCTGTTTTAGTAGTATGAGGTTTGTGTTACCGGTCTATAGTTGATTTGTGAAGGTATTGAAAGTTTTTTCTGCCCAGAGGCCGGAATTGTTTGTAAGTACAGCGTGGCCATAAAATAACGTGAGGTGTTTGGAGCTCGATTATGAAAAAAATCTGTCCAATTTGGTGTAAATGCTATTCCTACTAATGCATTCTAAAAAATCGACTCGAACACCGCCGCTGGCTTTGTCAGTTAGTTGAAAGGAATTACAGAAATCACATTTTCCAGTACAAATTTTATTTCTGCATCGTTGATACATGTGGTTCAATGAGTTCACCTCTCAAGTATTCAAAAAAATTACATCCTTTGGATTGCATGTTTTACCTCAGAACGCAGCAGCTCAACTTTGATTTGTCTGACTTGCGATGTCATGCGGTCGATTAAGGTGGCCGGATTATCTGCGTTCCCTTTGTAAACAACATTTTTCAGATGACCCCACAATCAACCAGCGGGAGTGGTCTCTCCTAGGCTTTCTCGTATACCCCCGCATAAAAATTGCGGACGTTCGGCAAGGCCCGGAAAACTAAGAGTACTCAAATTTATATTGCCCTTGTAGACCGCGGCAAGACGAATGGACAGCAATACAAGCGGGAGTAATCTACGCCAAAAGAGGGTGCTAAAACACAGTATCGCTCGTTTTGAGCAACATAGTTTGTTGAAGAAAATCGAATATGCCTTTTGAACTCCTTTTTTTACGACTGGTTGAAACCAAAATTTGATACAGATTTACAATTAGGGTTAGAAGACCACGTACCAAATTTCATTTATCTAAGTCATTGCGTTTTAGAATTATGTTCTCATGCATGCGAATATACAGACAGTTAGCCCGTTCGACGATTTTGATTGCAGATTCGTATCAAATTTTGATTAAAATTGTGTATCAAATTTTATCCATCTAGCTATTTAAATTTTTGAATTATCGTGTTTACATGAACATAGACGGACAGATTTCGTCACAAATTTTGTGTAAAGACCACATACTAAATTTCATCTGTCTAAAGCTCAAACCATTTTTGAGTTATCGTGTTCACAGACAGACATAATTCCAAAATTGTCTTTTTCGAACTCTGGGAGGTCTAAAACTTGGAGATGCATCAAAATCTCGATATCGAGTTTTTTTGACGATTACAATACCTTTTATTTGTATACTTCGTATACAAGAAAGTAAAAATAACGGAGTAAGATCCGGTGAATGAGGTTGCCATTTATAAAGAAATGCATGGCTAATAATCTGTTCGTCTGCTAAATGTTGGAAAGTTTGTAAAAATATACATAATGACGTCAACTTATGTATTTTGAATTATTGCAATCGTAGCTCCAATTAAATTTCACTATTATGAGTGCAAGCAGTTTTGAACCATATGTATGAACTGTGTCAAAATATAATTTGTAGTGGAAATCGGGATTTCTGAAATTATTGCAGTAAGTAGCGAAAATTTGAACTTTTTTTTCTATATATATCTAAATCGAAATCTCATGGTCGGTATAGTATGTAGACAAAATTTAATTACATATAGCTAGAGAAATTTTGCAATCGAGTTCCCGACACCATGTTATTTTATGGCCACCTTGTATAGTAAAGTACACTTGACATTTGCAAAAATTGTGAATGAGACTTTTTTTTTAAAAGTAAGCAAAAAAAATCCCGAAACATTTTCTGACACCTACTATGTTGAAGATATTTGCATCGCGATATTATCTGCTCAATAAAGTTTTTCTTCGATTAAGTCGAGGACAATTCCCTGGAATAAGTTATATTTATATGATATCTGTCTGTAGGAAAGTAGCGAACGTGAAGCGTAGGGAAAAAGGAAAAATAAATTATTTGTGGATTGCAAGTGATAAAAATATTTCGTTTTTCTATGGAAATTTTTCTCTATTTACCAAAAGGTAAATATCCAGATGTTCAGAAGAAGTAAAAAAAAAACTTTTTTTCCCACTTTTACTTTTCTCTTCTTTGAAAATCAGTGTTCTATAAAATGATCTCCTTTTGTTCATAACAAAAGCACGATTATTCTCTATTTGCAACTTGAAAAACCTCAGTGTGTTTATTTTTTATTTTTCCTATTTCAAATTGAACATTTGAGGCGATCATGCAGCCTTTTCAAAAACAATGTAAATTTTTGAGTAATGGGTTTTCGTCTTTTATTTTTTTAAATCCAACCATTTTGAATTTTTCTTCAAAATTGCTTTCTTTAAAGAAAGATTTTGTAACGAACGTGTTTTTTTTTTTGACAACATGGGACAATTAATTTTGTTTAAATACTTAAAATATAAGTTATGGAGTATTTTTGGGTATTTTTTTTTTATTTTTGAAAAGCTTTAATTTTTATTTGTGTTGCGTTTTGCTATTTTTATTGATTCATTTATCATCGATAACTTTTACGCTGCAGTGCTTTCTTCCGATCTAAATCTGTACTTTGAAAGTAATCTAAGTTCAAGCTGATTGCGACCTTTTTAAAATGTGAATAGCACAATTAAACAGAAAAATAAGATGTTCTCTTCTGCATTGACATCAAACTGAAATTGCCACAAATTTTTTTATGTTGAATTCTAATTGGCTAATTCTTCTGTTGATTTGTGAATTCAAGGATGATTTTTCTGGCTGTTAACCTAAGTTTAGAATTTAATTGTAACGATTAAAATAAATGTTGGAACAGGTGTAATTTGTAATGAATTTATAGGCAGAAAATCTCTTATTATCCCAGAATTGTTAATAAAGTTCTGTGTATGCTCCTTGTCTAGTTTAGTTAAAACTTCGAAGGATTTTGTAGAATTTTGTTACTTTAAATATGAAAAGACACAGAGAGATAGTAGCTATGTTTGTTCACATTAATTTATTTTGAGATATTGAATTTTTTTTTTCAGTAAAGCCAATTAAACAAATTCAGAAAGGGTAAACTCCAAATTTAATTTTTTTTACCTTAAAAAAATTCTTTTTAAAAAAAAAAAAACTTCTTGATCTTTTCTTAAAGAAAAATATGCGTTAGTAACCAGATTAAGTGTGTGTGAAAATGGAATATTTTGGAATATAATTGGGGAAAAAAATCCTGGAATTTCTGGGTGAGAGTGAAAAATATAATCTGAATTCTTGCATTTAAAGATCCTGTGTGTTTTTTAGCTTAGGGGCCCTCACTAGATAAAGTGTCTGGCCCTCGTTTTGAATAATCTTTGCTTTTTTTATTTTCGAAATGTAATTTACACTTTTGTATCATCAAGTGTAATGGATCTTACGTAAAAAGAATACGATATGCTGAGTTAAGTTACGAGTTTAAGGCAAAGAAATGTACTAAACTAAGTGACGCATCGTGAGTGCGAAATAAGTGATGATTCATTTTCATTTTACATTAATTCTTTTTCTGAACATTCCAAAAAAAATCATTTTACAATGGACGCTTTTTCGTGTATGACAAAATTATAGATTTTAAACTAGAATTGAATTAACAATGTTATTTTCTCAATTTTATTTATTTACATAAGATAATTTTGTTCACCTTTGAAAATTAAGTACATTTATTTCTAAAGACTGAATTTTTTTATTAATTTGATATTTATATTTACAATTCGTGTGATTTCACTTGGTGATTCATCTGTGCATTAACAATATTTTAACTTGCATATTTTTGCAGTGTATTTGTGTAATTCACTTCATCGGAGAAACTTGTTATTAACCATATATTTAATGTGTGAACACAACGTCGGCACATTTTTCTATGGTATGCTTATTTAATATTTATGTGAAGGTCATGTAGAGTTCTTGTTTGTCCTATAAAGTTGTTTGCATTTATACAAAGATAAATGGTGCTTATACATTAATTGTTGAAAATTGAATTTAAAATTGTATTTTCATTACTATGCTGCTTTCTTTATATGCCTTCAACTTTTTGGATGAAGCAGCTATTGTTAATTAGATTTTATGTGTAATAAATTATACCATGCTACAGTAGTTTTTTTTATGTCTTTGTGCATACTTAATCCTGGGATCATATTATCATTTCTGAAAATTTCTATTTGATTTATTTTTACGTTGCTTAGATAAACATAAAATAACGAAATATGAAATTCTTTTACTTGCGAAATACCACGTGTGGTGATAGTGGAAGGGCAGTTGTCCCTGTCGGCGAGAAATTAAGAGTTTCGTCGACAAAAATCTTAAGGAACGATGCGCGTGTCCGATTTGTGTTAGACAAGTCATTAGAGGCACAAAATGTTGGAGAAGCTATTAACGTCAAGAAGTATATTGATAAAGCTGTTGGGCACTGAATACATGCCTCCTGCCGAGCGACAAGTCATTAGCTATACTTTTTCATAGTACTTTCCCCAAGATCGGAACAGAACCGGTAGTACCCAACTGCTAGCAATTTACTTCAAGCCGCTAATCGCTTCTGTGGCGTTTTGTGTCGCTAATGTCTTGTCCAACCCAAAACGTATGTGTATATCGGGCCTGAGTCGACAGAAGGGAAGGCATCTGATTCACTTGTCCACTCAGCATGTAATTTGCACCATAATTGGCGATAAGATTTGGCGACTGTTTTTGGTTGGTCGGCCAAGAACGCAACGGATGAAAATTTGTACGAGTTGTTACTTTAATCGACTGTTTCGATAACTTTTCGTTGGAATTATTAGGGGAAATTAGAGTATCTTCATTATACAAGAGTGGGGCGATAAGATAATACAGCGTGTGCATGGACGCCTTGTTTTCCTGACTCAAATTTTACTGAACACTTGAGAAGCGGCATTTTATTTATCCAATCATCACTTTATCAGGAACAAATTTCCAAGGCTTTCTAATTTATTGTGTTTTATTTCATTATGACAATTCCGTGACCAGTGGCGTAAGAAGGGTAGGGCACGTGCCCTGGGCGCAAAATTAAGGAATATTTAAAAGATAAGAAGCTTTTAGAAGCTCTTATTTCCAAGTTTCTTCAAGATTGAAATAGTTTCAACAAAGTGTGGGAAAATCTTAAGGATATAGTAATTTTTACAACACGGAAATCTCAAGCTGCGACAAAATAACAAGTAATATTATGTTTCAAAGATTTCCTGACCCAAACCCCCGTCAATGAAATTAAAAGCTCGTTTAAGGAAGGTTGCTTCCTAACTTTGTGTCTCTGTGGGGTTGGAGATACGGGCAGATAGTTAGGAATGATTATCTCCCACAGGGTTTCTGATGGTGTTTCACGGTATCCCTGATTCATACTGACAGGATATCAGTTCTTCGGAAATTGGTGATAAATGGTTAGCGAAAGTGTCATTCCTATTTTCAATCGGCAAAGAGTGAAGAACGGAAAATGTACTTCCATTTTTTTTGCGTAGTGTTTTTAGTACTGAATATATGCATAATTTGTATGATGAAAATGCGATAGTATTTATTTTAAATTTTATTTCGCAAAACCTAGATGCAGTTGTTCTACTAAACGCAAACAAACAAAAAATGCTCGCCAAGAGAGAAACGACCGCGTAAAGTTTTGCAGTTGCTGGTAAAAATTATCAGTCCTTATTGACGTTGAAATCAAGATCAATGAAAGGGATTTCTTTAATAATTAACGAAAACAAATACATAAAAGAGAAATTCAATTCCTACCGTAATGTTAAGTGTTTTCTGTCCTCTCAGAGTTACGCTATCGTCGCCAATTAATTTTACTGTTAACAAACGCATTAGAATTTGCCTTGGCTATCAAATCACTAAACTACTAATTCGTAACCAAAAATAATTATGTAAATATGGCAATCATTTTTTTGTTTGTAATTCTTATGTTTAGGGCATGTACAGACATTTTAGTACTAAAGTACTGTAATTATAAAAACTTTTGCTTCATTTAAAGACAGAAAAGTTAATTTATAACATTTCGGATACTCTAAAGCCACCAAAATTTCTTAGAAATAATGTATCGTTTTTTATGAACACAAATAATGTCTAATAAAATTATAAGGAATTGCAATTTGACATTTCATAAACAAATGGATTACGTTGTAATTTTATTTCATGTTTGAATCAGCATTCTTTTCCACCTGCAATAACATATCCCCTAATTTCATGCAATGAATTTCAACTTTGTTCTAAGGTGCTAAATAAAACATTATCAAACTTTATTAGTTGTAAATTGATAAATAAATTTAAAGGTATGTGTGAAATTATATGATGAATTATATTATGAATAATATTACAATAAATATATTTGTCCCTAAGGCTTTTGTATGATTTTATCTGCGTTAGCATATAATTTACTTCAATGTTTAGAGCTTTTCCTACTGTCTATGGGAAAAAAGTAATGCATATAATTTTCTCATTTTTATTCGTATGTGTGTGGGTTTTTTTCTCAATTGATTAAGAGATTTGTGCACATTTTATATTTTTCAAATTTGAGATAAATGAAATGCAAATGTTCAGTGTTGTGTTAAAAGATTTGTAAATCCTAACAACTCAAAAATGTTTTATATGCCATTTTTTAAAGTTTATTTGCTCTTTTAATCTTTGCACTCCCCGGCATAAAGTTTCCGAAAAGAAAATGAGGATCACATTTTAAGAGAAAAAAAAAGGGGGCCACAATTTCGGTATTTGCCCTGGGCGCCATTTTATGTAGGTACGCCACTGTCCGTGACTAAAAGCTGGTTAAGGGTTAAAGTCAATCGAGCCAAAACATGGACAGCTGCTGTCGCCACCCTTTTGCAATATTAGCCGTGCTAAGACGGGTTACGTTTTGTAGCCAAATGATGTGAATTCAACATAAACCAATGGAGTAAGTAAGATGTGCTAATGGAAATTAGATTTATTTATCTGTAAAATATCTGTTTTTTTACGATCTAATTCATTGAGCTACAATTATTTCACTAATGAAATGTTACCGACTGTAAGTTGACGACAAAAAGTATACACTGGTGGACAAATGCTAAGGGCCATTTTTAAGATTTCAAAAAATTTAGACCTAATAGGATTGCAATGGTTTGCAATCAGTTCCGGGGAATCGTGGGACATACAATCGTCGGAACTAACATTTTTCAGTGAAGATTCGGTCACGAGGGCATTTGGGTGGGGGCGACCAGAAAGCGATGAAGCCGAAAAGGGATTTTGGCCCACACCGTTTCACAGAAAGCTGATGATGAGTTGAAACTTTAGTCAATGGTTTTGTTTGATGTCCATAATATTTACATGTATTTTCGTATAAATAGCTTGAATATTCGAGGAAATATAAAGTTTTTTTTAAAAAAATTCCCAAATTTTTCCGCATGTTTTTTGCTTATAACATAAAGAGTTTTCATCCAAATTGTTCGAAACTTAATGAATATTTGACAATATGTAAAAGAAGCATTGTATCAAAATTTGAATTAAATAATCTGAATATTAAAAATATAAATACTTGTAGTAAATAATTTTTTACTGCGTATGCGCCAAAGGTAGCGTAATTTTTCTTTTATAACTTCAAAGTCAGATATATAGAGCAACTTATATAAAATTCCGATTCAATGCCGTTAATATTCAGAAAGATATCGGTATTGAAGCGATGTGAATTTCCGTACACTCTAAGAGAAGCTAAATGATAAGGGTCCATGCACAAACTGAAATTTATTAAACTTGAATCCTCGAATAGTTATAATCGAAATGAAATTCAAATTATATATTTAATTTATTAGGATACATGTGCATTCAGGATATTCAACTCTCATAAAATTCAATATTACTGTTTGAAGATTCAAGTTTAATCAATTTCAGTTTGTGTATGGACCCTTATCATTTAGCTTCTCTTAGGTTGTACAGAAATTCACCTATCTGCAATACCGACATCTTTCTGAATATAAACTGTATTGATATAAGTTGCTCTATATATCTGGCTTTGAAGTTATAAAAGAAAAATTATGCTATACCTTTCGCGCATGCGCAGTAAAAAATTATTTACTACAAGTATTCATATTTTCTTCGGTATTCAAATTATTTAACTCAATTTTGATACAATACTTCTTTTACATATTGCCAAATATTTTGTAAGTTTCGTACAATTTGATTGAAAACTGTGCATGTTATAAGCAAAGAACATGCGGAAAAATTTGGGATTTTTTAAAGAAACCTTTATATCTCCTCGAATATTCTTGCTATTTTTACGAAAATGCATGTAAATATTATGTACATCAACCAAAACCACTGATGAAAGTTTCAAATCATTATATCGGCTTTCTGTGAAACGGGGGTGGGCAAAAATACCTTTTCGTCTTCCTCACTTTCTGGTCGACCCCCTAAATGCCCTCGTGACCAAATCTTTCTGTAAAATGTGAGTTCCGACAAGTGTTGGGGTAATTAGGGACGAATTTTGCATACTGTCATTTTTCCCCTGTAAAAGGATAGTATGCGATGGAGAAGAGGTATATATTTTTTGTGAGTGCATAAACATATTCTGGAGGGTTCATTAAACAATGCTTCCTTTCAAAAATAATTTATTATTTAATCAACATCACTTTTTGGAGCGTACTTATTTTCCCCCGAAGTGTTCCCAATTACCCCAGAGACTATGGGAGTAATTAGGAACACGCATTTCGGCTTCTGATCACAGTAACGAATTGATTTGAAGAGAATATATTAGAAATGATTATAAACTACTGTATATTGGTTCAAAATCCATTTAATTGCTTTTTCCTAATTATCACAAAATACTGTTTGTTCGTGTCTTATTATTGGTGGTTCAGTGAAAACTTTGCTTACTTCTTAAGACGTTTAT